>CAOKZL010003303.1:0-107920 GCA_948472985.1 Iguana delicatissima | reverse complement strand
AATGTGTGTACCATCAACCGCGCCGATGCATTGGGGAAATCCCATGCGATGGAATCCATCCATGACCTGCAATGGGTGGCAACACAAAAAACAAACATTACTCCTTTCATGTCCAGTGCAGGGATAGCGGCGGGACCGGTCTGGGCTGAGATAGCGTCACCGGGAGACGTCGGGGCGCGGGGGAAGGACGGAAGGGGAGAGAGGGCGGGAGGGGGAAGGGTGGATGGAGGTGGGGAGGGGGGACGGAGGGCCGCGGATGGCCGCGCGCGTGGCGTGGCCAGTGCAGGGATGGTGGCCGGAACGGTCTGGGCTGAGATAGCGTCACCGGGAGACGTTGGGGCGCGGGGGAAGGACGGAAGGGGAGAGAGGGCGGGAGGGGGAAGGGTGGATGGAGGTGGGGAGGGGGGACGGAGGGCCGCGGATGGCCACGCGCGTGGCGTGGCCAGTGCAGGGATGGTGGCCGGAACGGTCTGGGCTGAGATAGCGTCACCGGGAGACGTCAGGGCGCGGGGGAAGGACGGAAGGGGAGAGAGGGCGGGAGGGGGAAGGGTGGATGGAGGTGGGGGAGGGGGGACGGAGGGCCGCGGATGGCCGCGCGCGTGGCGTGGCCAGTGCAGGGATGGTGGCCGGAACGGTCTGGGCTGAGATAGCGTCACCGGGAGACGTCGGGGCGCCGGGGAAGGACGGAAGGGAGAGAGGGCGGATGGATGTCGAGTACTCACTCTGCGATAGTCTCCAAGGGAAACGGTGGACGACAGGAGGACCTGCTCTATCGCCAGACACACCTCAATGACAATCACAGCGACTGTGGAGATCCCCAAGCCGAAGGTGTTCGCCGTTTTGCGATATATAAGCGGCGTTGACAACCACCACACGGTAATCGCCACTCTCTCCTCCACAGATATGGGTTGACGCATTTCTGTGGCTTTCCTCTCAAGTGTGGGACGCAGACGGTCGGCGATCTCGAAGAGGGTGGCTTTCGTCATGTGAAAGTGGTAGAGCCACTGGTCATCGTCCCACTTAGCAAGCACCTCCTCAGCCCACCATGTCCTCCGCATCCTCTCCCTGACCCACCACCTTCTGGGGCGTGGGAGACGCCGCGAGTGTCCTCTCAGAAGGGGCGCATAGAAAACCTCCTCCTCCTCATGGTCGCGATGAAGCCTGGACCTCCTCGCTCGATCTCTGGCCCATTGTTCTTGCATGGTGGCCACCACTACACCCAGGACCGCAACAAAGGGCCCCAGGAACCTGACCAGGTCATCGAGAACCTCGCCCTCCATCGCAAAGCCACGAACAAGCCAGAAAATCGGCGAAGCAGGAAGCACAACGACCGGCACCAACCGACGCACTAGCCAGAGGTGGGGGGTGGCGGCGAAAGGCGGGAGGCGTTGGGGGAGGACCTTGCATACGTACGTGCGCGCATGCGCGGGTACATACCGACGCAACGCGCCATTTCTTCAAATCGAAATCAGCCTATCACAGCCATAGTGGGCGAGGTTATGTTAATAGCGGGGGTGGTCAGGACGGCAACGTGTGGATCTCTGAAACCGCGCTAAGCCGGATCAAACATAAGACGTATGAATAGAGAGCGCGCATTAGCGCGGATACAAAAAAACCCGGTAAAAACCGGCCGGAACCCTCACTACGCGAATTCCTCTTCTCGTGTGGAAAGGGCCAAAGAGTCAGATTGCATTTCTGCACCAGTATTCAGATCTGCTTGCCCTCATAGAGTTAAGGCAAAGGGAGGAGAGAAAGATACAGCATTTATCTAGAAAATAACATGCCTCTGACGCAACTGTCCGTTACATTTCAGTTCACTGAACTGCTTGGGTAGAGTCACTAGAGTCACTTATAATGGAGTTAGATTAAAGAGTGGAAAAAATTGAGGCTGCTACAGAGTAGGTGGAAGTTTTTTTGGTCATTTTTGCTTGCAACCAAAGAAGACATTTCTTTTTAGCACAATCATCAAATCAATAGTTTGCTAAGTGGAAAGGGCGCAGAATGTATTGTTTTAGTGTCATGAATGTAACCATGTCAGGTCAGTTTTGTTCTCTTGCTTCTAATTCACAAATTTCTTTCTTAAACCATTATGGAAAAGGTGGTTTTATCAGCAAGGTAGTCAGGGCACTAAATGGATTTGATCAGTTTTTTAATAACATAATACCCCTTAACTGTCCTGATTTGGCAGGAACAAACCCTCTTAATCCTCTGTCAGCCCACTTTTTAAAAAATGTCCCAATTCCTCTCACTTTCTCTCACTTTCTTCCTTTGTCCTTGGCTTACTTCAATTATTGAAAACTGAGTTCAAAGTGTAAAAATAGTTTGTCGTGAATTAACTCAGCAGTGGTGGGAAGATAAATGAGGCTGTGAATGTTGCCCTTCCCTGTAGATTTAAGCAAAAACAAGCTGCTGCACACTCTTCTGATTTGTGCTTCTTCCGCATCAGAAACTTTTGCCATCTTGATCACGCTCTGACGTTGCTTGGCCACAGCTTTCCCAGTCTTCATCTGTGAAATCCTGGAGGGTGTGTAACATTAGAATCCCCTGTGAACGTTGTCCTTTACACTGGAATGTGAGCAACATGGAGTACACTGAATACCTCTTCCCTGTAAAGCCACGAAGTTGGATCACCTGGGTAAAATATATCTTGGCCACAATGATTGAACTTAAAGCACTTATTGCTGCTGGATACTTTCTTATACCAATTGAGAAAAATAATGGTCTTCCCTAGCCTTTAGAAACTGAATTTCAGTAGTGTCTAGATAAATATTGGCTTTTGTACTTTTCTGTCAAACTTTTATTATATCCCTGATAAACAAGCAAAGCTGCTACATAGTAGGGATATTTGTACACTGATAGGAAGAGAATAAATTCATTTGAAATGTTCTATAGGTACAAAGACAAATGAGTCTTGGAGCTGATCAAGCCTGAAATCTCTCTAGAAGCTAAAATGTCTAAACTGTTAATATTGTACTTTGGCCATATCTTGAGAAGCCATGACTCATTAGAAAGGACAATAATGCTTGGTAAGGTAGAAGGCTGTAGGAAACAAAAAGTGCATCAATCAAGGAAGCCATCACCCCGAGTCTACAGGACCTAAGCAGGGCTCTTGATGATAGAGATCTCTCAGTCATAGGACTGCTAAAAGACAAAGCTGACTTGACAACAGTTAGCAACAACAAAGCACTCGCTGTTCAGGTGTGTAGATGATGCCAGCCTATAATTTAACCACTAGGTGGCACTTGACTTTGTTGTATTTGTGTGGAGTGAGGGAGGTTTTGCCTTCTTGTATTTTTGTTCTGTGCATCCTGTACACCTTTCATGACAGAGGTATACAGGTTCCATATTGATATGTCCTTCTGTGTATTTAGTTTACTTCTTCGTGTTGTGTGCTTTCAAGTCATTTCTGACTTATGGCAACCCTAACGCAAACCTATCATGGGGTTATCTGGGGCTAAGAGTGTGTGACGTGCCTAAGTTCACCAAGTGGGTTTCCATGGCTGAATGGGGAATCAAAGCCTGATCTCCAGGGTCATAGTCCAATGCTCCAACCACTATGCCACAGTGGCTCTATTATCTTCTATAGGGAGCTCTATAAATATAATTTTATTATCACTGGAAAAAAATGATGGCCATAAAGCAGGAGCAGAAACTCACACATATCTGCTCAGAAGTATGTTTCACTGACTTCAGTGAGAGTTATTCCCAGGTGGTTCTATTGAGGATGGCAGCCTAAGCAATTGATTCAACAAGCTCAGAATAGATAAGAATACAATCCTAGTGCACTTATCTGATAGTAAGCACAATTTACCTTAATAAGACTTATTTCCAGGTAAACATGCAAGGGATTGTGCTGTGGTCTCTGTTGGATGTTGCAGCACAAAATATAAAAATATGAGAGATTTACATTTTTTGGCATCAAGTCAGAACAGAACTGATAAGATTTGACCCTTAGGTTCATTAATGGCAACTAGCACTTATATCCTGGCATCATATGTACCATTTTTTCCCATAAGACATTTCAATTCCTTTGAATTAGCTTACACATTAATAAAGGTATCTCCCTAATGTTTTACTAGTTTTGCAATGGCACTAAAAAGAATATTGACAAAGCAGGACAGCTCTCATTGATTTTATAAGGAGCCCAAGGTCAGAATTCTGACTCTCCTAACACAGTTGGCTGTATTAGAAAATGTAAACCATGACAGCATGTATTTCTTCCTCAAGCTGCAACTTCAGATAGTCATCAAACTCCACAGAGAGTGGCCCTCACACACATTTACAAACTGTGTCTCTGCCAAACCTCCTGGTATTGCCAATGTTCTACCTACTTTATATTATCCAGGCACGTGCGACCAGAAAGATCGGAGTGCCATGAGAAATGATGGGCTTCCTGCTTCCTGCCCTTTAACATGAACTTTAACTTGTTCCCTGTTCTGCTACCACCATGCTATATGTTTACTTATCTCTCCAAACACTACTGGTGGCAGTGAAATGCCACACATACTGGCATCAGGATATGGGGTATTCCATTCTGCACTTGGGGGTGAGGAGTAAAGAAATGGGCATGGGATGTCCAGTTGTCCCAACTTTTCTTTATTTTCTTTATTGCTTTTTAACTCTTTAAACCTTTCACAAAGGATGCCAGTGCAGTACACACACAGACTGGAATCCTGTTGATGAACTATGATGACGTAACTCACTTTTTTGTTCGTTGCGGAGGTTGTACTTTACCAACCACACCATGACCCAAATCGACCCCAAGCCCAAATTTTAAGTTATGCTGCCCCCACAACGCAGCCATTTCTGTGTTGTCAAAGAGCAGGAGAATCAGCAGAGATGTGTCTAGCTATTTTCCTGTAGCTGGAAGGACTTCATCTGTAGGAACCTCTCAAAAACTCTCAGAGGCCCTGCAGGTGCCCAATGCAGTGTATCTAGATACAGGATAACAGCTGGGTGCATCTCTGCTGATCCCTGCACACTCTAGCGACACAGAAATGACCATGTTATGAGGCTGTATCTCTTAAAAGGTGGATTATGGGGATAGCATTGAGACATGTAGCTACAGGATGTAGCTATGTGCCACATGTATGACTCCTGATGCATGATTCTAGATACAGTTTTGAAAAAAAAAAATATAACAGAGCATCAATTATACATTTGCACAAGAGTAAATGTCTAGTGGAAAGATAATAATGATGAATTCTTACTGTCAAGGTTGTACGAATCATCAGAACAAAACCTTTGCAGGAGTTTTCTTTGTCAAAATGAATAATTTTGTCAGACATATTGCCTTTATTTGTTCAAGCAGACCTGTTAACTAAGTGTGTAGCTTTCCCCCTCTGCTTCTGTTTCTTCCCACACAGATGACGGCGAATGGCAAGGAATAGATGACAATATTGCTCACATTCCTTTTTCAACTGAGCGCTACTCTGAAGAGGACATGGTTAAGAGATCAAAGGATTTTTATGAACTTCTCAGTAAGAGACGATCTGTCAGGTTTATAAGTGATGAGCCAGTTCCAAGAAAGGTCATTGACAATGTCATTAAGACAGCAGGTAAAATCTTTGTTTCACTGGATTCCTTGTGAATGGCTGAAATTTTGTTCCTCCAGATATGATGGACTTCTGGGAGTTGAAGTCCAGAACATCTGGAAGGCCAAAGCATATCCTTTAACTGTCCCAGTCTGGTAGGAACATTTCCAATTAATCCTCTGCCATCCCACTTTTTCAGCTGTTTTTAAATCGTCTGTCATCCCTTTCCAGCTGTCCCAGTTTCTCTCCTCTCCTTCCACTTTCCTCCTTACTTTCCTTAGCTTTCTTTTGTTGGTGAAAACTGAGTTCAAAGTATAAAAGTAGTTTGCATTTAATTAGCTCAGCAGGGAAGAGAGAAGACTCAGGAAAAGGCAAACTGCTGCAGCATGTCTTAGCTTGTGTGTTCTTCCTCATTAATAACTTTTGCAATCATGGTTATACTCTGATGTTGCTTGGCCACATGTCTCCTGGTTGTCATCTGTGAAATGTTGCAGGGTATGTTAAAGGCTTGGGATCACCGGGCTAAACGTTTGAACACCCATTCTGGCAACTTGCTGACTTCAGCTGCAAATGTGTCAACCACCACTAAAATGATCAAAAGATACATATAATAGGAGTCAGTAAGCTTAGTGAAGAAGTTGAGGAGCTAAGACTTTGTAATATAATTCACAACTAGTTTCACTTTCAGCACCCCTCAAAAGGCCCTCTCCCAGCATTCAAGACCAACCTTCCCAAAATTGGTGAGTCCTCCAGATGTTTTAGACTTAACTCCCATAATCCACAGCAGCACGATCATCGAAGTTATAGGGAATGTAGTCTAACAAATCTGGGAGGCACCAGGCTGGGGAAGACTATACTGGAAAACCGCATGCATGTTCTCACATTAGAGTGATGGGGTGCATACTGCCAAAGTAGTGTTAGAAGCTGCAAAGTGCAAGATCTATACATCAGAAACTAGGGTGATGCTGAAAATTCCAGCATGCTCTCTTTCCATATAGGGTGAGGTTTCTCTCATTACTGTGGCAGTACATGGGAAGGAGGTGGAGTAGCTCCTAGATTGCTTAACCTAAGAAATAGTGTGGTGTGATCCATCTCAGAGTACATCCAAAACAGAGATTATTTCATGTTGATAACCATGCACATATATTGTGCACGGAGCTAAAGAGGGTATACTAAATGGGTAGCTCAAAAGTAATACACACAAAGCAAAAGAACAGCGTTGCCATGGGTGAGGTTGTTGATATGTCACAAAGGTACTGTGTGTTATCCTTCAGTATGGCAGGAACTGGGTTTTCTCTTTGTTCTATGATTCACTCAGTAGAAAATGGACTATGGGGAAGTAAGTTGAGATATCATGAGTTCCTAAGAGCTGAAGATCCCTTTCTTCTGTTCTTTTGCCCAGCAGCTTTCTTTAGCCTGAACATTTCTTTTTATTTGATTGAAGGAACCTCTCCCAGTGGAGCACATACTGAGCCTTGGACCTTTATAGTAGTGCAAGATTTAGAAATAAAGCACAAGATCCGGGAGATAATTGAAGAAGAGGAAGAAATAAACTACAAGAAAAGAATGGGAGACAGATGGGTTAATGACTTGAAAAGACTGAGGTACTAGTGGTGCTGATTGCTCCAGGTTATAATGATTAAAAGATGGCGAGTATTATATTGTTTTGGTGAACTGGCCCAGAACCCAAACTTGCAAGATCTGTCTTGAGCAGGATGCCATAAATGTATTGTCATCCAGTTCACAGTAAACACTTTTATACTGTGTGTGTAAGCTTTGTTTAATGTTTATCTGCTTGTGATTATGTATCTTTATTATATATGCCTGGCATTCTGTATTGCAATTACACATTCATAACCTAGATTTACAGATCCATCTCTGCTCTATATTCAGTAACACTGCATAGTCATGATGATGACACTATTGCCAGGATTGTAAATGCCCCTTGCATCAGTCAAAGAAATGAAGGAGGAGCAAAGGAAATGGCACGGAGTTATGATATATGTGTGGAAAAAGCCAGTGTGATGTTTGTACACCCTCTTCCATGATGATTTGACCCTATGTTTAGGGCCTTGACTGTTAACCCAACACTGTGAATTGATATCAGTTTATTGCTTGTTACCAAACATCGTTGCAAAACAATCACTGATATTCTCTGTTGGCTATTTAAGTAACATGTCCTGGATCAGTTCCCCAGAGCCACTTTAACAGCCAGCAGCCACATCAGACAAAGGAGGTATATTCAGCTCTTGATTGGAGCACCAGGAAGACAACATTTCCAGCCCCTTCCTGCTAGTAAGTAAAGCTGTGATGAAGAATTGCAGCAGGGCTGGGCCAGGAGATATTGCTTAAGTAGCCGCCATACAATATTGGTGATTGTTTTGCAATGGCTTTGGTAACAAGCAATAAACTGATATCAATTCACAGTGCTGGGTTGATCGTCAGGGCCCTAAACACAAGGCTAACCATCATGAAAAAGGGATTACAAACAGCACATTGGCTTTAACAATCTCATTCCATTTGTACAATCTAAAGAATAGTTAGAATTTGCTTTGATTCTGAAATTACATTTCCCACACTTCTGAAATGATACCATTCCTCACAGTCCCCCCCATACCTCAGCCTGCCCCCTTTGCTGTTATTAACATGACATTCAATCTGAAGAAGAATCATTGATGGATCCTAATAAAACAGGAGTGGGCAAAGTGGAGCCCCTGGGTCACATATAACCCCCTAGGGTCCCCAGTATAACCCCAAATCCCCATGTGACCTCAAAATACCTTAATGTTTTGTCCTTCAAATGGCAAATTGTACCCTTGAAAGTCTGTGGACTTTTCAGTTTGATATCTAATGTAAATTGACCCTCTAGGCCTGTTCTATGTCACAGGGATGAAAAAACCCTTTTCAGGGGTGAAAAGGGGTGAAAAGACCCTTTTCAGTCCCAAAGCAGGTTTGATGGGGAAAAATTATACTTAAATGGAAAATCAGATATCCCAGAGTCTCAGTGGCAGAGCTTGGAGCTTGTGGAGGGGGGATGGGATGGGGTGGGGCTACGTTATGAGGGGCATGGCCACTGCACAGGGGGCATGGCTGTGTTATGTGGGGGCATGGCCAGGGCACACAGGAGCTTGGCTACAGGCCAGGATGACCTAGAAACATTGCTGCCCAGGGCGAATTGCCTCCCTGCCCCCACGTTCCTACGCAACTGCAGAGTCTTCTAGGAATGCAATTACAGGCTTACAATCTAAAAAGATGCAAGACACAAAGAAAAGGGGATGGCAATGGAGTAGGAGACTAAGCTCAGCAAATGTTGGCTGCTGTTCTCTCCTTCACTGGATCGAGCAATGGCAGTTGGTATGGAGGGACGGCCATGGAATCAAGGCACAATAGCACATGGAACCATGGTACATGGTGGCATTGAATCTAAAGTTACCTAGTAGCGTCTGGCTATAGTATTGACTATGGGCGGCCAAAATCCTGAGCTCAACTCTGGTTTCAAGAGAGCTTTTAAATATCAATCATGTATATTTTAACAGGAGTTACTCCTTCCTTAATGGTAAGAGCACTGCAACTCAAACCAATATTTTCAATTCCTGGATTATGTTCTATACTGGAATGATTTATTACCATTTTGTTGCTCCATTATTTATTTTAAAAATATGAGAGCAACTCTAAGACAGTACTGGCTAAAGAGCAGTGTAGGTAGCATTATGCCTAAGCTCAGGTCATTTCCACACCAGACTGTTATAGCGCTATGATTCCACTTTCAACATCCTATGGAATCTTGGGGTTTGCAGTTTCGGGAGGGGCCGGCTGCCCCCTCCCGAAACTGCAAACTCCAGAGTTCCATGGGATGTTGAAAGTGGAATAATAGCGCTATACAGCCTAGTGTGGAAATGGCCTCAGAAATAGAAAAGGCCCTCCTCCATTCCAACTGCCACTGCCCTGGCCTTGAAGTAAGAGAAGAAGCAGGCACAGCTCCATCATTCCTGGGCCGAAAGGCGCTCTCTCCATCCCAGCTGCCACTGCTGTGGCCTTGGAGAGAAAGCAGAAGAGGCAGCTGGACTTAATCCCCTTTCCCACTGTCATCCCCTTTCCTTGAGTGTCCTGTCTTCAGTTTGAAAGCTTTAGGGCAGGAAATCAGGGAATGTTTTTTTCTTGTTCTTTTTACTGCAAAGTGGCATGTACAGTGATGGCAAGAAAGAAAGAGAGAAAGAAAGATGATACATACTGTCAAGATAATAAATAAAATGTCAGGTTGTTAATAAATTTGGGTTAAAACTGAAAGGCATTTTTTAAAAGCTTTGGTTGAAATTTCCCAGTTTTCTGTAGGCAAAGAAATCTGACTGATCTGCCGCACTTTAATAACTGCTAGCCTGCTTAGCTGTCTGAACTTAACAAATCTTTCCTTTCCAATATGTTGCTCTTGCTCTAAAGCTGAACCAGAAGGTCCAAAATAACACCTCTAATATAAGGATGGGAGGATAGCTATAGAAATATCTTCAGTAATGTTTTTACTGGAGGAGAGAAAATTATATCTTTGTGTCCATTAAAACCTCCTATGGCAGCTAGCTATAATAAAAGGAAAATGTAGTGTGTGTGGTCTGATCCAAGATTTTGACCACACACTTCGTACATCTGCCTAGAAAAGTGGCAGATGGAGTCACTTCACAGCTACAAAGACATTTTGATGGAATACTGTAATTCAAACCAGTTTCTTTTTTAAAGAACACCTCAAATGGTTTGTTATATATTTTCAAGGTTTTTTTTTTTAAATAGCCAATGCAGACATTTAATGTGAGTCTACTGACTGGATAACTTTTTTGTTTTAAATAATGCTTTCCTAGGACAAACTGGATCAAAGAATATTTGGATACAGCTCCCTACTTGATCCTTATTTTCAAGCAGGTGTATGGAATACTTCCAGATGGAAAAAAGAAAACTCATTATTACAACGAGATCAGTGTTTCTATTGCCTGTGGCATTCTTCTTGCTGCACTCCAGGTATGTTTGCAATTTGGGTATATGAGCAAGAGTAGACCAGGTAGAAACACAGTAAATACCCAGCAGTAGTCAAAACAGTAGCCTCTAGGGAACTAAGATGTGTATCCTCCTTATTATACATTATTTTTTAGGAAGAACTGTTCCATAAGCCCAGGAAGGGACAGGAGAACTCTAGTCCTATCATGCTGGTAAGCATATGCCCCAACATAACTGTGATGACAGAATAACTTGCAGCAGGTAGCTTTGCTGTATATTTGATGGAACATGCAAGCAACCATACTACAGCTGTTACTAGCAGTTCCCACCATACTCCACAACTGATGGTACTGGCTAGGGCTGATGGGGGCTGTAGTCTAATGACAGCTAGAAGGCCACATATTCCTCCTACCCCTGCCTTACGTTAAGCAGAAACCATCAAAAGGACAAATATACATAGCAAGAACAGTGTCTTGCACAGGGATGGGACTCATGCCGCTCTCCAGATTTTGTTGGATTGCAAGTCCCAGAAGCCCTCTCCTCCAAAGTCAATGGTGAAGTAAGCTACAGGTCCAGTAGTATTTAGAGGTTCACATGAGTCCGTACCTGGTCTTGGAGCATCTTGAAGACAAAAATTTATTATGGCATGAGCTTTTGCAAACTACAGTCCAGTTCCTTGGAAGCTCACACAGCAATAAACATGTTAGTGAAAGCCTACATGATTTCCCGTTCTTTTTGCAAATATACCTTGCTGGAATTTTACATTTTATATTCTGGATCACCATTTTAAACTTGAACATTTATATTCACAAAAATATATTTTTTAAAAAAAGTATTGAAAATAAGCCACCTAAAACACAGAATAGTTCAACAGAAGCAACATCTGAGAAATGAATCAGTATCAGTGATAGATGGAATGGGATTAAAAAACTGTTTGTTGTATTTCACATTTTAAGTATGGTGGACCTGAAAGCATTCTATGCTGCAAATTTTCAACCAAAATAAATTCAAATATACACTTGAAACTTTGGATTCAGGACAGTTGAACCTAAAGTAATATTTGGTGTAATTTAAAAAAAACAACTATGAATGCTTGGGTAGACTGTTCATTTATGTTGATTAGCTAGGTAATATGCATTATGTTAACTGCATTTGAGACAAAGTACATTTATGGTTATATTTAAGAGTAGGTAAATATATTTCAATAAGTGTAGTTTTCATTTAATGATAGTATTTTTAAAGTATGGTAGAAATCTGAAACATCAAGATACCTAAGAATTTTATAGGGCAAGGTAAGGATGGTGAAGGATGCTATTTGTACAATCCTTTCCTGGGATTTCAACATTTCTCTCTCTTTTGTTTTAGAATGTGGGCTTGGTGACAGTCACGTCTACTCCCCTGAACTGTGGCCCCCGCCTCAGAGTATTGCTTGGACGCCCAGCAAATGAAAAGCTACTTATGTTGTTGCCTGTTGGGTACCCCAGTAAAGATGCCACTGTGCCAGATTTGATGCGGAAACCATTAGATGAGATAATGGTGGTTGTGTAAAGAGACCCTTTAAAAATGTATCACTCTCAAAAGAGTATTCTCCAAGATGTTCATTATACATAAGCTCCATTCCAATGTGCTACAGCATGTTCCATCCAGGTGTCCTTAAACTCATGTATATCTATATTGAGCAGAGAATTGCATGGCTGTATTGAATGGACCCAGAGACCTGGTTACATGTCATTGGCTGAGTTCCAGACCTTGGGAAAGTTATTTTGGTACTTCTGCTCCCAGAATCCTCCAGGTAGCATAGCCAGTAGCCATGCTGGCTGGGGAATTCTAGGAGTTGAAATCCAAAAAAATTAACCCTTTTAACTTCTGTTGAACTCTTACAAGGAAACGTAATTGAGTATATGTTTTACACTCAGCATACACCACAATATCAAAGTTATGGTCAAGGCTGAAGGCAGCCCCTTACAGAAGGCTATAGCATCCCTGAATTAGTGCATGACCTATACACCCTTCAGCAACATTGTTTAGCATGTAGCTCCAGGAGTTTGTATCCTGACACCTTCAAAGCACTAATAACGGCAACAGGTGCAATTGCTAATAGCAGTAAGCAATCAAAATAAAATAAATTTGACTGGAACTGATATTGATAAACATGATTGCTTCTTCCAAGGGCAAACATGCGATGGCATTTAAATGGCCTTCCTCACTTCAATTTTCCATGTTCTCTGATCTGGATGACATAATCTTTCAAAAAATATTTCAATAATTTTGATTTGAATCACATGTGTGTGGTAGAATAGTACAGTCAGTTCCTTGTTATACATGGTGCTCTCTAAATATAAAGACTGTTTTATGTTGGCTAGGAGAATAACCTTCTGTGCCTTAAATTCTGATCAGGAAGGAAATATTTACAGTTTTTAAGTATTACTGTGTGGAGTTTTTAGGTATCACTGTGTGGTTTCAAAGTGTGTGAAACTGAAATAGAGAAGAATAGGCCTTTTAAAGAATAATCATCAAAGAAACAATACCCTCCAACAGTCCTGATTGGGCAGGGACAGTCCTGATTAATCCTGTCATCCCGCTTTCAGCTGCTTTTAAAATGTCCCAGTTTCTGTCTTGACCTCCCAGTTTATTACTTTGTCCTTACCCCTAGTTCATTTGCTGCAAACTGAGTTCAAAGCGCAAAAATAGTTTGCACTCCTTTAACTTGGGAGCGTGGGAGGAGAGGAGGTGTGGAATCTTGCATTTCCCTGTAGGCTCAGGAAAAAGCAAACTACTGTAGCCCCTCCTAGCTTGCATGTTCTTCCTCATTAATAATGTTTGTCATGTTGCTTGGCCACATGTACACTTTTCATCTCTGAAATGTTGGAAGGTATGAGCGTGGGATATGCTCAGAGTTTGGAAAGTTACTTTTAAAAAGTAATTGTTATGGAACTTGTTAAAGATACCTTTACTCACTCACTCTCAGTGGGTAATGCGCTATTGTGACAATTTTTTAAATGACTGTTTAAAAATCGTTTTCTGATACTACTTTTCATTACCATTTAGTACCTTTTATTGTGGGAAAATGCCTCTTACTTTTTATTAACAAGCAAGAAGCTTTTTATTCCCCCCAATAAGCAGTGTTAAAAGGTAATGAAAAACTTTTTATTAAAAAGGAAGAAAATGGCCTAAAGATTGGAGGGGGGAAGCCACAAAACCTCTCAAAATGGTCCAAGAAATCATTTTTAGATCTGATGATATAACAGAACAATGTTAGAAGTAAACATTATTTGCTATGGATAAGAGGAAAAAAAACACATAACAAGTAATTACCTTTTTGTTTTAAAGAAAGACCACTAAGCTCCCATTACCCCTAAAAAATAACCCTTTACAGCTAACATTGCATAACATGCTACCACCTAAGCTCTGGAAATACTGGATTGCATCCTCCTAAGGCAGAAGGAGAGTAAGGGGAAGGGACAGACTCTGAACCCTCTCAGCTACCAGTGACACCTTAAAAAAGTGTGGTGGTGATGATAGAGGTATCCTGCAGGAGGAAGTGCAGTAAAAGTGATTGAGTGACTGATTGGTTGAATTTTTGTCTTACCTTTCTCCCAAATGGGAACTCAGGGGCCTATGAATTACAGCAGGTATGTGCAATTCTGTTGGTTCCAGAAGCCAGTTTTCTGCCATCCGGATCACTAAAATATCTCCAAATGAAGACATCTCCCTGAAATGGCTGGAAGTCCATTTCTGGTTTTGAAAATGGGTGGGTGGGGCCTGTGTTAGACAGTTCATGAGTTACATGTAATTTATTTAAAAGGTGAATTGCTGGTCTTGTTTATTTCCTACTTCCCCTAAAACTCACTAGAAAAAGAGCAAGGAAAGGAAGTGAGAGCCAGGAGCTTCCAAAACAACTCATCTGGTGGGCGATATTTTCCCTAACATGGCCAGTCTCAGAGGTGGGCAACTGTAGAGGGGGTGGAGGCCATTCATCAACCCTGCACTCCCTGTGGGTGCAGCAATCATACTCTTACTGTGACCTGAAGTGATACCACTTTTTTATTCAGCTATTTTTTGGTGCATTGTAAGTCTTGGGAGTTGTGGGAGGAAAGTCACATCACTTGGTAGAATTTTTTGACTGAATTTTGTTTAGTTTTTGGCCAGAAAATTTAAATTGAAGAGTGAGATTTAGAGGTTTGGGGGTTTTTATCCAGGAATGCAAAGTGGATCCTTGTGAACTGCATGAGGTTCCCAGGGCCACACTTTCAGAAACAACAACAACAACAAAAATCTGGGGAAGAAAAAAAAGTAGGAATTCTACCTCTTATTCCCATTACCATTGGATTCTGCACAGGCAGTGCCATCAGAACAGTCTGCCAATTGGTAGGTTATGTTATTTTATTTATTACAATATTTCCACCCTGCCCTATATCAAAAGATCTCAGGGCAACACACAGGTAAAATCAATAGTAATGTGTGGAAACAATTTAGAACAACAAAAGAAGATTTGTTTGAAGCTACAATCCTAACCACTGTTACTTGAGAGTAAGTCCCCTCTGGTATAGTAGCATTTACCTCTGAGTAAATATGCTTAGGATTGCACTATATAACATTAAATTTGTTTTTATAAAAGGAAGTTATGCCTCCAGTGCCATGACAGCTGCACAGTTTTGAATGCTACTTGGCCTCTTATGGACATGGTTATGAAGTAGCTCGCCAAGAATTGAGACCACCAGATTAGAAAGCAAAAATAAAAGTTTATTTTACTGCAGGGATCTCAGTGGAATGATTTCCAAAGCCTGAGAGCCCCGATCCAGGTATTAGCTCTCTTTTTATACCCTCTTGTAAACAGGTTACAGGAAATGATTACATATGACCATATATGAAGTGTTTACAGGTCAGGCAGACCTGGGTTACATCTTTCAAAAATGATGTATTTTGGTACCAAGGGAGTATTTCTCCAACATCAAAACTCCCTAGGTTCCCGGCACTGCTAAGCACATACCTAAGCCTCTTGATAAGATAAAGGCGCATCTGCTCACCTCATTTTTCTATATTTTTCTACCTTAGCATTAGCTTCTTCAACTTAACCCTTTCATTCCCCCCTTTATGCCAAATTCTACGCAATTTGACATATTTAAGCTTGCGTTTGGGCCATAACAGCAAAATGAGCTGCCTTCCCCTCCATAGCTTGGGAGAGAGAGGCATGTACACATTTCATACCACAAGAAATACATATCATTACTAAGAACCCTACTACAATTAAAAGTACAATACCTAGAAACAAGGTTTTTAACCAGCTAAGATCTGGAAGCCAAGAAGTTAACCAATCCCAGGGGTTACTAACGCCACTGTCATTATTTTGTATCAACCCTTGCAACTGCTGTATCTCATCCTCTATAGTCTTGTTCAAATCATGGAACGCAACCTTGCATCCTCCTTTGACTATGGTACAAAACCCCCCTTTTCTGGCTAACAAGTAATCCAAGGCCATTCGATGTTGTAACAATAGCTGATTTAGCTCTTCAATTTCTTGTTGGAGGGCTTGTACCAATTTCCCAGTCGCATTTATAGTTTTCTCCAATCTGCAAGTCAATCCTATTATACTCCTACGATTTTCTTGAGCCATAATTCCTGGGTAGGATCCCAAAGTGAGGACCCCTGTGATCAGTCCTCCTCCTACTCTACTACCCTCACTCTCAGACAACTGTGGCCTCACGATGACCAGATCCTCACATTGACTTCCCAGTGGTCCCACTAAATGCCGTTTCTTCCTACCAACTCGTTTGATCTGTCTTGGTAGGAAAACTTGGACAGGTATAGTCATATATCCTATTCCTATACACTGGTAAGTCCCTGGGTGGTAGTTGGTGGCCCACCCATTAAAGTAGAACCATAAATGCAGGTCTCAAGCCATCAATCCAGAGCATATACTACCTGACCCTGTATAATTAGGAGTGAACATGGGATATTCTGGGTATAAATCTCCAAAATTAGTTTCATTTAAGTCCCCCTTGGGTTGATAGGAGTTATTATATGTGCCATACAAATAGAATCTATCACTACATGCTGAATAATTTCCCAGTTTACCATAAAATGAGGAATATTTTATATATCCTTTCCACTTAGAATTCCAAGATCCACTATGGTGACAGCAAAAACACATTCCGGGGGAATAAGTATAAAACTTCAACCGCCTAAATCGAGTCTTGTTTATATTACTATCAACTTTGGTAAACATATTGGGATTCCCTTTCAATGCTGACTGTAGGGCTCCTACAACCACTCCCGGTTCACTAATAAGGGAGGGCATAAAACCGAAATCTGCTACAGTCTGTGGATGTTCATAGATCAGGGTGACATTGGGTCCGTGTTGTTGGAACATGTGTGCAGCATGTCGTTTGAACCAGTTAGCCTCAACTACTCCACCCATCACGCTCCACATCCCGATCAACATTACCCACTTCATTTTCGGAGCCACTCAGGGACCCAAATCTACTTACTCCACACAAATGCCTTCTGTACATATACAAAAATACTAAAATACCAAAAAATATACACACTACTATTATTATTAGATCACTAATACTAATATTCATTGTTTCTCTCCCATATCCACTGTAGGGGATCTGGCCGTGCGTAGAATAGTCAGCCTCCGGAGTGACTATAGCAGGGCTCAGTCCCAATCTTCCTCCTCTGCAATTGCTAGGTCTGACCGTACGTAGAGCTACCAGCGTCCAGCGGGTGGCAGCAGTAGGGTCTAGCCTAGAGTCTTCATTCACCTGTTGCGGATCTGACTGTGCGTAGAGTGGTCAATTCCCTGGTATGACCACGGCAGAGTCTAGTCCGAATCTTCTCTCCCCTTTTCTTCTGGACAATTTCAGTTTCAAAGGGTTTTCTTGTGATGAAATTACAACCCAATCAGTAAACGCCCTTTTTATCCTGGTGTAGTGTATCCAAGGTTTCAGCCCTGCTACTTTTACTGCAGTGGGGGTGACTAACAGCACGTGATACGGCCCCCTCCAGCCTGGTGATAGAGGCTCCCCTTTCCAATCTTTAACCCACACCTCATCCCCAGGCTGGAAGGAATGGGCCTTTGTGAGGAAAGGAACTCGTCTAACCTCCAAAGCATGGGCGTTTACCTTCTCTAGAGCTTTCCCTAATGCCTGCACTTCTTCTTGGAGGGTTAAGTTCCCCAGCTCTCGAATGTCCCCTCTCAATCCCTTCAGGATGGCCGGGGGTCTTCCATACAGCAGCTCAAATGGAGTCAGCCCAGTCGTCCGATGAGGGGTGCATCTTATTCTCAAAAGAGCTATTGGGAGTACATCCAACCATTTGAGCTTAGTTTCTTGACACAGTTTTGCAAGCTGAGTCTTCAATGTTCTGTTCATCCTTTCCACCTTCCCAGAACTTTGGGGCCTATACGCACAATGTAATTTCCAAGTAATTCCTAAGACTTCTGCCAAACTCTTAACTACTCCGTGCACGAAGGCCGGGCCATTATCAGATCCGATGTGAAGGGGTAACCCGTATCTAGGTACGATGTCTCGGAGTAGAGCTCGTACTACTTCCTTCACCTTCTCGGTTCTAGTAGGATATGCTTCAACCCACCCAGTGTGAGTGCACACCATTACCAACATATATCGGTATTGTCCCATCCGTGGCATCTCGGTGAAGTCCACCACTAGGGATTCGAAGGGAGTAGATCCTTGATGTTGGGTTCCCTCTTCCAATCTGGGTCCTTGACGCGGGTTGTTCCGAGCGCAGAGTTGACACCGTGATGACGCCAGCATGGTGTACTGTCTCATTCCATCTATAAACACATCCTTTGCTAACAACTGGGCCAACGCTGTCTTTCCCAGATGCGTGGCTTCATGTGCCTTCTGAACGATTGGCCATCCCATAGATTGGGGTATGTACCGTCTTCCATCTGGTAGGACCCACCAACCATCTTTGTCACTTAAAAGCTTTCAGGTCCTTCCAGCCCTCTCATTCTCCTGCTGGGTGTATCTAGGGGTCTGGTTACTAAGGAAACTGGAAAAGTGGTACTACCAATTCTCTGGGCAGGTTCTCCTTCCACTCACTAGTTCACTCTCAGCAGCCTCCTTTGCAGCAGCATCTGCCTTCCGGTTTCCCCGGACCACTGGATCTTGCCCTCTCTGATGTCCTTTACAGTGCATCACAGCAACTTTACTAGGGGCCCACACCGCTTCTAATGGTGCTCTATTTTTTTTCCATATTTGATCTCTTGTCCTGAAGAATTGATCAATCCTTTTTCTTGTACAGTGCTCCATGCGCATGCAGGGTAGTGGGGGGCTTTTTTTTGAATCTGTGTATATGTTTACAGTAAGTCCTTCGGCCAGCTCTAAAGCCCTGATCAAAGCGATATCCCCCTTCTGGGCCGGGTACCAACAGGTAGCCCTTTGGCTTCTATTATTTTATCTGCCGTGACCACTGCATAGCCGGCCTTTCGTTTTCCCCTCTCGCACAAAGCTACTTCCATCTGTATAGTAAGTGACATCAGGATGGGGCCATGGGGTATCCCGCAAGTTTCTTTTGAGTATACTTCATCCATGGTTTGAAGGCAGTCGTGGTGTATATTTCCAGATTCTGCTGGGAGCAGTGTTGCAGGGTTCAGGGTGGTGCACAACTCCAACTTCACTCTAGGGTTTTCATACAACATTCCCTGATACTTGGACATTGGCTATTCGTGAACCAATAGCTACCTTTGTACTCCATGAGGGCCAGTACAGAATGGGGAAACCCTTTTAACATCAAATTCTGGCCAAAGGGTTTAAACCCATCTGCTTCTTTTACCAACAAGGCTTTGTGCTATAGCTCTGAGACACCCAGGCCATCCTCTAGCAACTGGATCTAATTGCTTAGAGATATGCCACTGGGCGATGCCAGGATCCCAACATCTGTGTCAGTACTCCCACGGCTATTCCATTCTTCTCATCAACATATAAGGTGAACTTCTTTGTTACATTGGCAGCCCTTTACGAGACTCCATCAGCCCCTTTTTTTATCTGTTCCCAGGCGTTCTTTTGTTTTTTTCCCCCCACACAAATTCAACTTCTGGGCCCTTTTGGTAGCTTCATATAATGGTTTGCTCATTACTGCGAAGTTGGGAATCCAGATTCTGCAAAACCCAGCTGCACCCAAGAATTCTCGCACCATCTTCCGATTCCGGGGCTCAGGCAGAGCACACACAGCCTCCTTCCTTTCTCGGCCTAGCGCTCGTTTCCCTTGAGTCACTTGGAATCCCAGATATCGCACCTCTGTCTGGCACAACTGGGCCTTCTTTTTAGATACTTTGTAGCCTGCTTCCACAGAAGCTGGAGCAACTCCATTGTGGCTTCCTTACACTCCTCCTCACTGGTGGCGGCCAACAGTAGTTCCACATATTGCAGCAAAACTCGTCTCTCGGGTTCAGTTTTGGAATTTTCTCAAGTCTTGACTCAATGATGTTCCAAAAATCGTTGGCGGTTCTTCCACCCCTGAGGCAAGCAGCCCCCGTGAACTGGGTCTTCTGGCCTGTAATGCTGTCTTCCACCTGGAAGGCAAATATTTCCTGGCTTGGAGAACCTGGATACAAAGAAGGCATCCTTGAGATCCAAAACAGTGAAGTGGTAGCTGCAGATGGAACTAGTCCCATCAGGACATATGGGTTTGGTACCACTGGGTGTAGGGTTACTGTAGCTTTGTTTACCATCCTTAAATCTTGTACTGGACGATATTCCTTCGTCCCAGGTTTCAATACTGGGAGTAATGGGTATTCCAGGGAGAGCGGCATTCCGAATTATATTGTACTTCTTCAGCCGTTCTAAATGCTTCTGGATCCCTCCAGGGCTTCTCTGGGTAGATCATATTCCCTTTACACGAGTGGGCATAGCATTTGGCTTTAATTCTACCACTAGGGGGGCCACGAACCGGGCTAACTCAGGTGGGTTGTCTTCAGCCCACACGCCTGGGGGTCCAAATATAGTGAGTTGCTCTTGACAAACCATGATCTGGTACCTTCGCCACTCCTCCTCCATTGGATAAGTCACTGAGATATTCTTTGGTCCTCTAAAATTTATTTCCATCGTCCCATCTTCTTCAATAGAAATTTGAGCTCTCAATTTAGCCAACAAATCTCGACCCAATAAGGGCACAGGGCAACTTGGCAAATACAAAAACTGGTGAGTGACTTGATGTCTTCCTAGATCCACAATCCTTTTTTCTAAGAGAGGGTTTTTTTTAATTTCCCTGTGGCCCCCACAATTCTTATGGCTTTCTCATTTTTGGGGCTATTGCAGAATTTAATACTGAACGGGTGGCTCCGTATCTACCATCATGGGGATGGCTCTTTTATTTGTGCTGTGACCATAGGCTCCCCGGGGCCGAGCAAGGGGCCGGTCTGTCCTAATCGTAAAGTTCCATTTCAGCTAGTCCAATGAAGTCCTCGAACCCTTCGTCCATCCCCTGCTCATATCTTCCATCCACTACTCTTCCTCTTCCTCTTCCTCGATTTGCTCCCCTTCCTCTTCCTCGATCCATTCCTTTTCCCCCTGTCGCCATCCCTCTCTGTCTGGGACATTCATTCTTCCAATGCCCAACCTGTCGGCAGAGGGCACACTTTTGGGTCTCAATGGAGGTCCCTTCCTTTTCCAATTTTCCGCCCCCTTCCTTTGTCGCAAAGCTGCAGCCAATAATTCCGCTTTCTTATGCATCCGCCTGTCCTTCTCCCGTTTCTCCTTTTGGTTATTTTATTCACATATACTCTCTGGGCAATTTCCAACAATTGGCTCAAATTATATTTGAATCCTCTTGTTTCTGGATTTTTTCCTTATATCTGGATAACTTTGGGTCACGAAGGCCAAATTCACCATCTGTTGGTTCCTGGGTCTTCTGGGTTCACAGGAGTATACTGCCTATAAGCATCAAGCAATCTTTCCAAATATGTTCCTGGGGGTTCAGTGGGTCCCTAAGTATCTCTGATACTTTGGACATATTAACAGGCCTCTTCATTCCTTCTCTCATAGCTTCCACTAGTAGAGCTTGATAATCAGTGAGCATAGTCAACTGTGCTGGGAGGTTCGGGTATCCTGGGTCCGCCAAGGGGACCCTACCTCTCATCCACTGCTCAGGGTTGGGCCCCTCCAGGAGGTGCCCTGTTTTTTAGCTATCCGTTCTGCATGCTGAAATTTTCTCCTCCGCTTTCAGTAGTGAACAAAGTCAGGAGCAACTGCTGACAATCTTGAATTTGGGGGCATGTGAGGCCATAATACTGGAACAAAGTTCAATTACTTCTTGTGGCTTATCTGTGTAAGTAGCATAATGGGTCTTCCAATTAAGGAGGTCAGACGTGGTGAAGGGAGTATTTGGTAACTCGGGACTCGCCGATAACCACCCCCTTGGGTGGGATCTGGCACCAATTGACTGATTTGTCGCAATGGTGCAATCACATCTCCACTTTCCCCCCTCTGAATCATCTACTTCTTCTACTTCCTTCTGGGGTTTTGTCTGTTTACTCTTGACCTGCTTACTCTTGGATTTTTCTTTTTTGGGCCAGTCTGTCGGGTTTGGGTCTGAGTGTCATCTTATTCTGGACAGCCAAACTGGAACCTGGCAACTCCTCTGTCATTTCCTCTTCATGGGTAACTGGGGCCCAATCCCCAGTCCCGCCACTCCCTCTTGTTGTGAGGCTGTCTGAGGTACTGGCGGCAGTGGACAGGCGGTGGTACTCCCAAAGCCAGTGGTGGCGGGGCTGGCTGCATCACCACATACGGTGGAGGGGGGGCAGTGGGCTCTTCTGGAGCTGAATCAGGCAAAATCTTGGGGGTTTTCCAAGCTTTCGTCTGGCCCTGTCCTGCCTCAGCACCATAGCCTTACAAATTTGTTCCTGACACTTCTGCAAACCAAGGGGTTCTTGTAACCACTGTGTCCCCTGAATCTTGTTGGATACTGATCAGGATGGCCAGGTCACCCACCACTACTGAATACACTGCCTTGATCCGAGCGGGTTCTAAGCTCCCTTCCGGAGGCCACCCCACCTTGAAAGAAGGCCACTCCACTTCACATAAATTCCGTAAACGCCCTGGCGTCATCGGGGGGTCCCCATAGTCCCCACTGAATCCTTTCTTGAAATTCTTTAACATACAACCTAAAGGGGTTTGCCGGCTTTGCCCCCCACCCCCTTTCCTCCCAACGTGGACAAGACACACTAGGAGAAAGGGATTTGGCGCGTGAGTAAAGGGGGGTCACGCGCCAAACCCAAGGGGGACAGACACCACTCTCTCTGTGCCGACCCACGCACCCGGACTCTCAACGGTATGCAATGGGAACTGCGACACCTTGCGCCCCTCCTTCACACCACATTCACGCCAACAAACTACCTCCCACCTCTTTTTCCACCTCCAAAAAGCCTCGCGGTTTCACCCACAACAGTGGGGTACTAAGGCAAGACTTAAGGGGTTGATCAGGCCCCTCTTCTCCCTGAAGTTGCAGGGAGGGCACTCACCAACAGTCGTGGGAGGGTTCTGCTTCTGCTCCGTCTTCGGGTCCCTGGGCTGGAACACCACCGCCAGAGCCGCCTCACTCCGAGTCAATCCTTCTGACAAAAATAGGTCAGAGGCGCCCTGGGTCACGTCGGAAAGAGGCGGCCCCGACGCCCTGGCGTCCCCCAAAGTGGGCAAAACGCCCCCCAATATCCCCGGGCGAGCCCCAAATTGAAGTACTCGCCAAAATTGAGACCATCAGATTAGAAAGCAAAAATAAAAGTTTATTTTACTGCAGGGATCTCAGTGGAATGATTTCCAAAGCCTGAGAGCCCCGATCCAGGTATTAGCTCTCTTTTTATACCCTCTTGTAAACAGGAAGGAAATGATTACATATGACCATATATGAAGTGTTTACAGGTCAGGCAGACCTGGGTTACTCTTTTAAAAATGATGTATTTTGGTACCAAGGGAGTATTTCTCCAACATCAAAACTCCCTAGGTTCCCGGCACTGCTAAGCACATACCTAAGCCTCTTGATAAGATAAAGGCGCATCTGCTCACCTTATTTTTCTATATTTTTCTACCTTTGCAATAGCTTCTTCAACTTAACCCTTTCAGTTATCTTCAGGGATCCCTAGGTTTTTCTAGATAAAAAGTCCCAAAGGACATTGGTTGGGATCCAGACTTGCAGTGTATTGCAGGAAGAACTTACTCTTCTGCCAGCAGAACCCTCTTATGCTAGCTGACCACAGAGATATGATGACAGAATGAGATGCCAGCAGAATTGCTCTGCTGGCTAAGCTCTGCCCATACAACAGCCCCAAAAGTAGAAGGGATGAGATTTTGTCACATTCAAACTTTTGTCTAGCCCACGGACACAGCCACAACTCTGGAACAAAGTTAGGCCAGGACAAAGATAGTCCTGTGTAACTGTCAGCCTCCTTAGGCTCAGTGGGGCTTGGATTCAACATGCTTTCAGCTGGCCTGGTATTCAACTCAGCTGGTTCTCGGCCATTTTTGCCACTTAGGATGGCTGTTTATCAGTGAGAGTTAAATCAATGGGACTTGGTCATGATTGGATTATCTCATTGATTTAATGGACCTGGTCTAAGCACAGGAGTCAGGATGCCACCTAACAGACATAATGATGTAAAACCAATGCAATTTATTGACTAAACTATTAAAGCAGCAGCACAGAAGGGGCATAAAACTACTGGGCCACTTTTAAAATACATCACCATACCATTTTTCAAAACACTTGCCAGCTGCTCTCTCAAGCTTGGGTTATGAACTGGTATCTGATCATTTTCTTTTAGGAGAACAGTTGATGGGGGTGGGAGCCAAATGGCTGCCCCCCAACACTTCTTGACAGAAATATGTTTTGGTTTTGGTCAATTACCAAAGCCTGGCATAGTTGCAATGGGATTACATTTATTCATTTAAATGCAGCCCTACTTTTTTTTTTTTTGGTCAAAATCAGTACAGCTATTTCTCTTGATAACAGCATAGCCCACAATGCTATTATTCTGGACCCATAGTTTATTTTTAGTATTCAGAAGAAATGAAGACAGGTAGAATAAACTCCCTTTAGGCGTGGCTTCATTTTATAAGTGCTTTGACTGACTGGTTGTTCTTCCAAAGCAACTCACTTTTTAAAATTCAGTAAAGCTGTATCATGATAAAAAATAAAGAACAGCTTTAAAAAATGATCCCAGATCCATTAATGGCAGGAAACTGGAAAGCTTAAGTTATTTATAAGTCCAAGAGATCTGAGCCAGAATGGCCAGTAGCCACATTGGCTGGGGGATGTGGACATTTGTCATCTAAAAAGGATTTTTTTTTCAATTGCTAGGTAGAAGTTCTCATCCAGTACAGGCTCTCAAAATGTATATTATAGATTGGTTGGATTTTGCTGGTTGATCTCAGCAAGCTATATATATGACTTTTAAAGCCCCAATAATCTTCTTGTTTCCTTATTGTAGCTATGTGTCTTTAAGTCGAATCTGACATCTGGTGACCCTATCATAGGGCAACAATATCATGGCAACATTTGTTCAGAGAGGACGTTTGTTGTTGCTTTCTTCTTAGGTTGAGAGATTGTGACTTGTACAGTGGGTTTCCATGACTGAGCAGGGATTTGAACATGGGCCCCCGGAATCCTAGTCCAGCACACAAACCACTACATCACATTGGGTCTATACTCTTAATTTTATTTCAATAAAATAATTTTATAGAGCACTTTATGAATGTTCAGACTAATATTGATCAGTTCTTTCAATAACCTGGTCAGGTTGGTGAGTGGTAGCATTCCAGTTATATAGCAGATATCAGGGAAGGGTACCAGAAGAAAATAGTTGGCCTAAAGCCCCACATCCCATCAATGGCACTACCTTTCTGTGCTGGTAGGATTTTGTGCTCCTGGGAAACAAGAGGTTATGCTGACAGCAGCAGTCCTGCTGGTAGGGTCTCCTCTGTCAGACAGACTTTTGCTGAGGAGCCACACTGAATGCACTAAACAGCTATTGGGCAGCAGCAGTAGTGGAGGGAGACATTGGCCAAGGATAGCAGAAAATAGCAGGGACTGGAAACCATCTCTCAGGGACAGTGGCACTATAGCTAGCAAGATCCTGAGGTATAAAGATATATAATTGAATCTTAAAGTTAGGATTGTATTTCCAATTTCTGTGCATGATTGTGAAAGCTGGACAGTGAAGAAAGCTGATAGGAAGAAAATAAATTCCTTTGAAGTGTGGTGCCAGGGAAGCATTCTACAGATAGCCTGGCTTACTAAAAAGACAAATCAATGAGTCCTTGAGCAAATCGAGGCTGAACTCCTCCTAGAATCCAAGATGACTAAACTGATACTGTTGTATTTGGGCCACATCATGAGAAGACATGACTTACTAGAAGAGACAATAATGTCTGGTAAGGTAGAAGTCCGTAAGAAAAGAGGAAGACTCCATTACAGATGGATACACTCCACCAAGGAAGACATGACCCTGAATCTGCAAGACCTGAGCAGGGCAGTTGAGGATAGGTGACGTGGAAGTCTCTCATCCATAGAGTTGTCATAAATCGAAGTCGACTTGATGGCAGTTAACAACAAAAACAAAGGCCCCATGTGAAGTTTACACTAACTTCTTACCATTTGATCCCACTCTGTCTTCAAGGACCTCACTGCAATATATATGATTTTCTTTACCTCCTTTTACTTCTGACCACAACAACCCTGTCAGGTTGCCCTTTGAGCTTCATTGTTAACTGAAAGTTTGAATCCAGGTCTTTCTCTGTCTTAATTTGGCCTTCTATTCATTACATTGCAGTAAAGTGATAATTGAATCAATAGGTTTCTGGTTTTCATCTTACACTCTTAGCTGCTACAGTTATTCACTGCTAATCTGCTGTGGACTCAGTGTTTATGCTATAAAACAAGTGTGTAGAGGTAACTTTTTGGTATCACTGTTCCCAGAATCCTTCATGTTTTGGAGAGTTATGGTCCAAAAAAGCAACTTATTTCCAAATTCTGTATAGAACTCAATCAGTCCAAAGCCATCTTTTCATGCATTTGACTTCAGCAACATACAGGCTGGGAATGACTGGAAGAGGTCAGTTTACATTGAAGGCATTAATAATACCAGCCGAGTGCAGGCAATCCGTCACATTATTCTGCAGTGGCTTCCATGAAAAATGGATTCTTTGAATTCTTTGGTTTAACTTTGCAGAAGGTCAGTATGTACTCAAGAAGCAAGTAAGTAGTACAACACAGGAACACCACGATTAGGAAGCTGGCTTGTTTCTTTAAAGATATTTAGGTAGACAGTTTTCCCTGACAAAATATAGCTGATTCAGAAGCATGATAGGAATCCATAGAGGGGACAAAGGCTGCAAGTGAATTTTTCAGTCTATCGTTTTTTCTGGGACTTTGTGTTTGGCCATGATCCAGCTGAGATTAAGTCCCACACTGACACTATCATGAAAGAGCTTAATAGCATGTGCTTTATCAACCATTGAAATCAGTGGAACTGATTTGCTTGTGTTGAACTAACATAAATACTGTGTTATTCACTTGCATTTTTACACCTGCTGTTTTACTATGCTAGGAAAAAATACTAATCAAGTGAAAATATATTTTGCCACTCCTGAAAAAGATAGGTAAGGAATTCCTATCTTTAAAAGATTTTAGTAAGATGTAATCTGTGTGGTCATGATATAACCAACTGTATTTCATGGAGAATACAATCTTTGCTACCTAATTACATGGAGACAATAATTTCTGGGAGAGATCACATTTGGCAAACTGTACTCTAATTGAAATCAGAATTACTGGAATCTCATGCTAATTGAAATGATAAAAGGAAGCTACCTATCTATTGTGAGCCAGTGTGGTTTAGTGGTTTGAGCATTGGGCCACAGCCCTGGAAGCCAGGGTTTGATTCCCCACTCAGCCATGGAAATCCACCGGTTGACTTTGGGCACACAGCACATGCTCACCCCCAGAAAATAATGTGATAGGTTTGCCTTAGGGTCGCCATAAGTCAGAAACATAGGCACACAACAACAACATCAATGGTTAATGCTTTGAGAGTCAATGTGGTGTAGTGGTTTGAGCATTAAACTACAATGCAATGGTTCAACTGAACCAGGGTTCAGTTCCCTGCTTGGCCGTGGTAACCCACTGGATGATCTTGGGCATGTCACATACTCTTAGCCCCAAGATAGGTTTGCCTTAGAGTCATTATAGATCAGAAAAGACTTGAAGGCACACAACAACAACAATCTATCTAGTTATCTGTCTATCTGTCAATCTGTCTATTTAATTTATGTCCAACCTTTCTTCCAGTGAAAGACTCAGGGTCACTGATGATACACGTAAAATCTATCCTAACAGTAAAAATCATTGTATATATAGACAAGAGATGCACTATCAAATTAAAACAGCACTGAATTAAAAGCAAGGTGAAAGCATTTAAAACATAGCAGCTTAGGAAAAACAAATACTTCACCCTCCATTAGCAATCCATCCAAAAGCCTATTTAAATAAAAAGGTCTCTTTTTGCTGGCAGCAGGAGATCAGAGAGGTGAGCCAGAATAGTCTCACATGGAAGAGAATTCTATAACCTGGGAGAAGCCACCAAGAACACCCTTTCCTGAGTTGGTATGAAACTTACCTGTGATGGTGGTGGAACCAAGAGAAAGCCCTCCCCCAAGGACCCCAAAACTCAGGCAGGTTCATATACAGAAATATGATTTTTTATATAAACTGGACCCAAGTTTTCTTCTACCCTAGGATTTTTTTTAAAAAATCCTCAAAGTCTTTCTATACCAGATGTGAAGAAATGTATAAATTTGGGTAAATACTTCAAAAATGAATGGGAGCAAAATGCTCCTTCCACCCCACCCCAGTGGCCAAACTGAGTAGATACTGGTTGTTCTCACCATGGAGAAGACCATATTATGTCTAGGAAAACCTTGCCAAAAAGAAAGTAGTGGCAGTAACTTAGCAGTAACAAACTTGAATACAAACTTGTAGAGTTAAACCCTGAAAGTCCTACACATAGGTGAATCTGAAAAACTGAATACTGAAGAAACCAATACTGACAGATTAATCCACCTTGGTGCAGGACTTTGACAGCATAACTCTTCAAAGTCAAATTCTTTCCATTCTAAATATGAAGAAATTTTAAAATTTTGGTAAAATCTTACCAAAAAAATGAAGCACATTTCCCATGTGGTCTTCCAACACTAGTGTACAAGAGAAGCTAGCAGTAAACCTTATTCAGAGGTTCATAAATTGCACCCATGGAAAAGACGTGGGCATGTGCATGCCCACATTGCCTAAGCCACATCTGATTTTCTCAGGTTGAGCAGGAAAGTTTGCAACTGAGATTGCAACCATACTCGATTGAATGTGTTTACAGTCCTCTCACAACAGGGAACCTGTCAGGAATTGGACTGTCAGGAAGACTGTAACCACACAGCCAAATAGGTTCATAATCTCCTTTCATTGTGGTTGTAATCTTCTGCTTATAGGGTAATGTGGGATTTGTTTATTTAAAGCATTTCACCTTACTCTTCAGCCAAAACATCTCCCAGAGATGGTGACTACCTGGGTGAACTACTATGCTTATGAACTACCTAAACTTAGGTAGATCATCCCAGGTTTTCAGAATTGGTCTTGGAAGTTAAGGTCAGTTGACTTAGATCGGGAAGGAACTATAGTATAAAAAGGGCTGAATCATTTAAGGTGAGTGTGAATCCAAATTCTTACTTCCAAAAGAGCTAGACCTATAAGACAGCAGGGACCAAGAAGAAAAACAGAAAATAAAACACTGGTCTAAACCATTTGAATACAGAGGGTGCCACACTAAGAGACAAAAATGACCTTTTGGCACAATCCACCTTTTGTCACCATTAATAATGTATTTTTGCTTTTCTTCCATCCTCGTCTAGGGTACCGTGAAGGAGGAGGAGACTCAGATGCTTTTGTCCAGGTTTATCTTTAGGCTCGGTTGTCATGGATACCCCTGCTGTGATGGATGAAGGGGAGCAGCGAACCTCTCAATGCACTAAATATATTGGGGCAGTGGGGAGGGGAGGGTTATGGAAATTGCTGTGCATTTTTTCCCCTTAACCTATAAGAATAAACTCCACATAATCTTTGGACAAAAGACAACCATTTTGGAAGGATTTTTGTAAGCAGACATGAAAAGAAAAGCCACATTTCTCTGTACTGGTAATCCTCTCTTGTAATAGGTTTGCTGAACAGGAGAAAGAGAGCACAAATACAGGAACCTGGATTTAAAAGAAATATCACTAGCTATAATAACAAACGTGACACCATTTCATAATAAGCCGCTATACAAGAACCCAGATGTAGATGCCATATTCTGCTGAAGCCATAGTGATAAATGGCTCGCCTTTCATAAGATTAATCATGACAAAGTATAAACATATTTGCCTTTCACAAAATAAATGATGAGGCAGTATTTTTTTAAAAAAAATATCCCTGTTGAATGAAAGAAGCTGAGATTTCAGTAACCACATGCCTGATATAATTTAGAGACAGGCAGCATACCCATGGTTATGAGCTCGGTTTGGCACTATTAAAAGTAGCTGTGTCCCCAATGTTGGAGGTATTTCATAGCCTCCCTCTGACACTTCTAGGTTCATTACACATCATTTCAGAGAAGATGACTCCATGTGAGCTGGAATGTAGATAGTTCTATCGTACTGAGGGGTGTCCACAATTTATACCATGTGTTCTTCAGATGGTTGTGCGAATCTGTTGATATGTTCACTGCTGAGTTGCTCTAGTAGTATCAGGTTACAAAATTCTATTTAATCCAGGATACACACCCCAGATACAGGTGTACCTAGACTGAACAGCTGAACACACATATAATTGTATGAATTGGTGTACAAATATTCACTTTATGCAGCCACATCAGAACTGAGTATTCTTGATGAACTCCAGATTCACATATCAAAACAGGGCATTCACTGAAGCCCTAGTGGCTGACATGGAAATTATCTGCTTGAGGGAGAAATGGAGCTCACATTTGTTTCTTGACTGCTCACTTTCAGCATTTCACTTCTGGTTTCATTTTTGGCCATTTTTTTTTTATTTTTAAAATATTTGAGGAAGTTGTGAAAGCAAGGCTTTTGCATTTTTAAGTGGTTTTGCCCCATTATGAGCCTCCAACCTTTTTTTTTTTAATGGAAGAGTCCAGGAACTTTAATGGGCTTCAGGGCTCACTTTGGGCCCCAGGGGGCTGCATGCAGCCTGTGGGATGCACTTTGCCAAACATGTTTTAGGGGAAAGATCTCACCTGAGCCAGATTGGGAGGGCTTTTTTAAAAAATAAAGAAATATGGAATACTACTCAGACATGTAGGCTTCCTACCACTGCAGCCTGAAGCAGTACACAGTATAGTCTAAGGCCCTTTCCACACGGGCATATTGCCCACGCTAAGGCGATCTCTCCAGGAGGTCTTCTTCACCACAGGGTGCGCTAGTGCAGTTGGAAAAAGTGAGGCTCTACACCTCAAACTGCTCTAGCACAGCCGCGGGGGTGGCGCTGCGAGTTTTATAAAAACCACCTTCCCAAGTGGTTTTTATGAAACTCGCCCGCGCTGCTCCGTGGCAGTCCCTGGTGAAGAACTGCAGAGACGTGGTAGCGCGTCCCTGCAGATTTCCCCGGGGGTGGGCTTCCGGCTGGTGCACTGCCCTGATTGGCGGAGCGCCGCTGGAAGCTGCCGGCCGCCATTCTGGGCGCTGCCGAACGCTGCCAAACGCTGCTGAAATTCAGTGGCGTATAGAGTGGCGAAACCGCGCTCCCCCAGGGAAGGAGCAACCCGCTACCAGGTAAGCTCCGCCCCTGCGTGCGCCACCCCATTTCACACCCCCCGTGAGGAAAGGGCCTATGAAAAACTTTGCCACTTGTTTCTGCCAGTTATATGAAGCAAGCCCAAGTTTGCTGCAGTACTGGGAAAAAACAAAGAAACAAGTTCGAGCTTTCGAGCTTTGTCTCCATTTATCTAATGCTAATCAAAACCACTCTTTACTTTCTCACAGACATCTATCAGATTCCCCCAACCAGTATGACCACTGGACATGCTGAGGGAGTAGTCTGAGAATTATAGTACCAAAAAACAAAACAAAACAAAAAAACCTTTTCCACAGTCTGTCCTCAGCCATCGTTATGCATCTCAGTTTACTTCTAAGAAGATGTTTGCTGTCTTGGGCTGGCATTCTGTCCAGTAGTAATGATGTTATAAACTAGAGTAACAACCTCAGAATCTTTTGCTATTCACATTCACAAGCATGGTACCATTGCCACGACTACCAGTAAGCTCCAAAACCCGTCTTTAAATCAAAGGCATTCTGCAGTACTGCAGGGCCCTGAAGGACGATGGATCCAGCCAGTTCCCACCAGGAAGCTGTGGTACAATGAGGAATTGCAAGAGGACCCACAAGGGTGGGCTCATCATTCTTCAGTGCCCTGTTCACCAGTGCTGCAGAACTCCTTCACTTTGTGAGGCTGCCTGGCTTTCAAGATGGATTTGGGGAGATGGGTTATAACTATGTTATTGTAGCTACATCTCCGATATAGGATCCTAGCCTCTTTTTAAAGAACCCACTTATATGACCTTCAGGTTTACATGATTCCTACTTAATATAATTATTATTAACCATGTATTTCTTGTGAATCAGAGGAAAGGGCTTTTCCTATCGTAAATTCTGATCATCTAAATGTATCGGATATATCTGCAGATAATTTTACTTTCTTATAATCATACCATAAATTGGTGCCATACAGAAACATTTAAGAACATTTATAATGCTTTTGAAAGATAACTATCAAAACATTTAAGAGAGACAGAGATTTTGAATTTTTTTCCTACGAATTAATTATTATTTTAATTATCAGGAATGAAACTATACCATGTATGCAGTGCCAAAAATGTAACTCTGACATAATTGTTAGACCACTAGGTGGCATAATTACTCTGTTTGAGAGGCATACACTTCTAGCAAATATAGATAATTCTTGCAAGTTTTGAGACTCGCCAAGCAAAACAAAACCCATCAGTCAGGAAACTGGGACAGGTTGTTCTTATGACAACAACTTGTTTGTTTGTTTTGTTTACTGCAGTACTAATGGAGGTAGCAGAAATAGGTTTATTGGGAACCTGTTTGGGTACAATCAGCAGGTGATTGTATTACACTTAGTAAGTCATAGAATGTGCAGACTCATTTTTTATGCGCTGTCGAGCTTGTTTCAATTTATGGTGATCCTGTGAGTAAGAGACTTTCGGGAGCTTCAGTCATCAATAGTCTTGCTCAGGTCTTGCAAACGCAAGCTCCTGGTGTGGCTTTCTTTATTAAATCAGTCCATCAGTAATGAAGTCCTCCTCCTCCTGTCTTCACTTTACCAACACTATTGTTTTTGCCATGACTCATGTTGTCTCATGATGCGCCCAAAGTATGAAAATCTTAGTTAAGTCATTTTGGTTTCTAGTAAGTTCAGCCTTCATATGTTCTCAGATGCATTTATTCATATTGTGCAAGACTGCCCTAGAAAATCTGGGGTATTGTTTTACTGTAACTGTTGGTTGCACTTTCCTTATTGTTTTATTTGTCTGGCAACAAACTGCATGAAATTCCAGGAAGCCATCTTAAATACTTCCAAGCAAACTATGGAGAATTATTTATACAAGCATCATTTCCTTGTACTCTATTGTGTCAAAGAAGGATGGACTATCCCTTACACGTGTCCCTTAAAGCATTTGGTGGTGTCCTGTATTCCATTGCTTGTATTTTCTCAGTTACAAACACTTGTCCAGTGCCAGTGATTTTAATTTTTTCAATGGGAACTAGAATGTGTATTCACTTAAAACTTGGAGAATTGTTGAGTTGGGATTACTTCCTGGAGGGTGTTAATGGATTCAAATTTAGAATGAAAGAAGGGCCATGTTTCCCCACACTCAGTGTCAACTAAAGGGCAGAGGTAAAATAGAATGTACTTATCAGCTGTATAAATTTGTGAGAAATGCTAACACTAGGAGGATTGATCCAACTCCTAGTTTTGGATGCTACTTTTATTCTCACATGGTATTTCTCTTCTGAGCATTTCTTTAGATTAGGGCTGGGGGATGTATCGCTCTCCAGATGTAGTTAGACTAAAAGTCCCATCAGCCTTAGCAAACATAACCAGTGGTGAGAGACAGAGTTGTAGTTAAACAACATCTGAAGGTCCACATGTTCTTCACTGTTGCTTCAGAATACGTGCTGTTATATTTGTAAACTTGATAAATATTAGATGGCTGTGTCAAACAGGAGTCCTTACAAGATTCAGCACCTCTATTCCTCATTTAATATGACTACTGCAGCACTTAGAACAGTTAATTTTTGGAATTCAACTCCTCTTATCTCCAGCCAGAATGACCAGCGACCATTACCGGCTGAGAGTTGCAAACCCAAAAAGGAGCTTCTTCGAGTTCAGAGTTAGCTTAAATGCAAAAGCCTTAGAACTTAGAGCAGAATGGCTGTGAAGCCTTAGATTTACCACGTGTTGTTATTATGAACGTTCATAATGATAATTATTACACTCATTATTAAACAATGAACGCTTAGCACATTTCTGCTTTGATCTCTGGGCGGATTTGTGGTTCACATGAATTTATCCTTTTCTTGTCATGCAAGGATTCAGGTCAAGTCAGTTTTTCTGGAGAAGGGTGTTCCGCTCCTCTTTGGGTGTGATCCCAAGTCTCAGATGGCTTCTCTCTGTTTTCTAGTATCTAATAGTAAATAGTTCCTTTGCCATCTCCTGATTATCCAGACAGTGCAGATTCAGTTGGCTGTACTTGTTGCCAACTCATTTCTTTCAGAACCCCACTAATGTGACCCCCATAAACCAAAATGGGTTTGTAACTCTGTCCTCCTGTCATGACAACATGAGCAAGAGGGTTACAGTCATGTACAACGCTGAGGGATGAAGTGATTGGGGGGGATCATTAGCATTGCCCTCACTAATATTTGTCCTCCCCCCAAAATATTTCCTTCAATCCCCAAATTTCTAGCATTGCAGAAACTTATAACTTCAACGGAACATTTAGAAATACACTTTAAGCACCCAAAGAAAAGAGGGCAGGCAAAGGTACCAAGGAAATACAAACACAGTAAATGGAAGAGTTTTAGATATGAGCAATTTTCAGCGTCTCACTCTCTGAAATGCTATTAAATTGAGGACTTAAGGATAATTTCATTTAGGGGGCAGAATTCTCATTTGGGGAGTAGAGTCATTATTCTTTCCCCTCCATAGTGACACCTGAAAATAACAATGTAAATAGTAACTTAGGCGTTTGTTATATTTACATCTCTCTCTTTCTCTTCCAAAAACCACAAGACAGATTGCATGATACTCCTCCTTTTCTCCTCCTCCCCTTTTTATCTTCATAACAATGCTAGGAGAAAAGATCAGCAGAGAGTCAGAAACTGCCCAAAAGTCCCCTGGTGAACTTCATGGCTGAGCAAGGATTAGAACTAGGATTTTCTGGAGTCTCAGGACAAGGTTCTAACTGCTACACAACACTGACCCGGTAGAAGAGATCTCAAACGACCCTTTTTCCCTGGGCCAAGTTAGAAGACGCTGCAACAGAGTGCATTTGTCTGAGCCTACTGGGAAGGGCAAGATTCTGCCTCATCCTCTCCTCTTCCCCTGCTCAATTAATTGAATGGAAAGAATTTTTGCCTTTGGACTCAGTTTGCAACAATTGAAATAAGGCCGTTTGCGTACTACACTCTTACAGTGCTGTTATTCCCAATCCCCAGAATTCCACAAGTGGAATAATAGCACTATGGCCATTTCCGCACTAGCCTGTTATAGCGTGATGATTCCACTTTCAACATCCTCTGGAATCCTGGGGTTTGCAGTTTCGGGAGGGGCCGCCTGGCCCCTCCCGAAACTGCAAACCTCAGGATTCCAGAGGATGTTGAAAGTGGAATCATCGCGCTATAACAGGCTAGTGCGGAAATGGCCCATAACAGTGTAGTGTGGAAATGGCTTAAGTTGAGGACAAAGGGGGAAAATGGGAGAAGGAGAGTAAAACTGAGACATTTCAAATGTAGCTGAAAAAGTGGGATGCTGGAGAATTAATCAGGATCATCCCTGTCAAATTGGAACAGTTGGAGAGTGTGTACTTACTCCAAACCAATTCAGCCCTTAGGCTAAAAAATATTCCCAGCTCTAGATGGAGTCTTTTTTTCCACACTATACTGTAGTAGTGCTATTATTCCACTTTTGTTCCAGTTTAGGGAGGGGCACTCAGAATTTTCAGTCAGAGAGCTCTTTGGCCTCAGCAAACTACAAACCCTAGAATTCCACAGGATGTTGAAAGTGGAATAATAGCACTATAATAGTGTAGTGTGGAAATGGTCTCAGTGTGATCTAGCAGGGTCTTCCTCTGTCTTTCTACCCTTAAACTAAGATATTAGGCTTTTAATGTCAGAATAACAAACATGAAATACTATATTGTTGTTTTCAAGCACAAATTACTGTAGTGTGTCAACTGTAGACGATGCAGGTGGAATTAGCAACACAGGATGTAGCTGTCAATCCAGGGTGGCTCTCAAGCAAATGTCAGATTCCTGCCCATGTTGTTGACCAACACCCAGCAGGAAGGAAGGGCTTTTTAGAAATCTGCTCCAATATTCAGTGCCAGCTGCAAAAGAAATAAATGAATGCTGGTTAGTTGTTAAAAAGAAACACTCAAGTGACATGTGCATTTCTAAATTTATTTATCAGGCCCCAAAGAAAGCCACATACTAATCAACATGTACTTCCACAAATGAAACAAATTGTAATAGGCAAGGATGATATAAGTTGTGTTTTCAGCTAGTTTGGATGAGATCATATGCATAGACCTCGCTGTTGTTTCATGTGTTCATTTTGTCCTTGTGAACTGATTCTCTGGTGTAAAATACACATACCAAATCTAATTTATAAAGAAAATGCATATAAAAGTTGGTTTTTGTTAGCAGCAACATATAGATGAGTGACAACTAGGAAAGAGCCAAGGACCTATTTGTGTATAATTTGCAGCAGGGCTCTTAGGTGGATAAACTGCAGCAATGGCCCCCTCCAATATCCCCATTGCCCCCATTCCAGGAAAAATGATCCCAAAGCAGCAAATTGTGCTTCTTAGAAACCTCTGGAGTGTGTGTGTAATTATCCCAGTATGTTTTAGATTTCTCAAAACAGTTGTTACAGTTTCTTTAAACTCTTCCTTTTGTGGCCTAAAGTAAGTTTGGGCGATTCCAGAGGCTTCTGTGGGTGCAATTTACCATTTAAGAGTTGAAATGGGTGAGAGACATTGAGGAATGAAGTGCCTATGTGGTCCAACAAGGCCCAAATGGGCAAAAGTGGAGCCCATATTCATAGGAACTGCCCACTCCAGTTTAAGTCAGGCTGGCTGACTTACTGGGTCGCAGGTTTGCAGCTCGGCCCAGTCCTGGCTCCCCATGCAGCCTCTTTCCCCGGTTCGGTTCCCTTCTGATGCTCTATGTGGCTCCACAGCCATGCTGTGGGCCACGCTGCCACTTCCACCTTCCCGGCAGCCTGCCAGCCCCAGGAAGGCCCCCTTTGCTGGCAGCCAATCAGTTCAAACTGCCTGGTTTGAATTGATTGGCTGCCTCCTCCCAGGCCAGAGCAGGCTTCAGTCTTCTCTCTGGTCCGGGAATTGTATTTATGGCTGAGCTCCTCCCCTGGTCAGAGCTCAGTTCATCTTCGAGCATTGCCCCGCTGTCTCTCCGTCGTATGTTTTCTGTTTATCCATGGAACTTGGTTTTCTGTTTGCTATTCTTGTCACAACTTGTCTGGTAGTTGGCATGGATCTGGGACAGCTAATTCCCTAGGCCTGGTCCTGGGGAATATGGTAGTTCCAGGAGTGCAGGGGTGGTAGCGGGCATTCGCTGCGGCCGTTGGTGGTCACTTCCTTGCACTTCTTCATGGTCAGGTGGCCTTGCACCCAACACCAATCAGTTCTGGTTCTGGCAGAGTTTTGGTCTCATCGATCAAGAGGTGGGTTGGCCAATGCCTGGAGCCGGACCCATGTGCAAGCCAACCCTGTTTCATTATAGTGGACATGCAGTTTCGGGTTAATCTAGATGACTTCAGGGTGTCAGGGAAAAGCAGTTAATTTTCTCTGCAATTGAAGTGACTCTGTGTTTGAAAGGAATACAAAGGAACTCTGTGAGACAGAATGATAGGGAGGATGGAATGTGCCTTGCTATGCTTCCTTTACTTTGCAACACTTGTAAGATTATGCAGGAGGATGGTGAGAACTATTGTTTGTGTCAATTTCCTTTCTTGAACATGTGATGAATTTGCACTGGAGATGTTTAAATTACTTTGAATGTAAAGAGGCGGGGCCCAGACTTTTGAGAAAGGATCTCACTGGGACATTGTGCACAATAAATCTTTTTTCTAAAACCATGGGTCTCTCTCTCAGTTCCACTACATCATCTGTAGCCAATAAATTGTGGCCCATTTTTACCCAGCTGTGGTGTTTTTGTCTGGTTCTTTCCTTCCTCTGCTCTTGGCCCTGAGCATGCAAATGTATTTGCACTAGTCATAAATGATACTATATGCGCGCGCGCGCACACACACACACACACACACACACACACCCCTTGACATTGGGCAACCTGTGAGCACAAAATGCACCATATGAAAGTGGATCTTCATCAAACATTGAGAAATTCTGCATAAAGTGAAGCAGAATCACTACTGAAGGAATGTATGACTCAAGGAAAGAGCCTAATGACAACATTGGTTGCCAGTCTCTGCCAAGAGATGGGTGCATAGATGTCTACTGCATAAGATCCCAATGTCCGCTTCTTAGTGAGAGTGCAGTAATATAGCCATGAACCAAGGAGAATTGCCTTGGAACTGACACACATGTGTTTTCCCCAGAGCCTGGCATCTGCTGTCAGAACACGAAGACCATCTGACAAGGCTTTCATGGTGTTGAAAGAGAAGTGAATTTTAGAGCATTTTGTGGCTTAAGAGTTCCTCACATCTCCAAGAAAGCAGAAATACTAGATTATTATACAATGTACTATAGTCTCAGCCAGTTCTCATTCACAAAAAGAAAGCACAGGCATCTGATGTAGAGAGGCAATGAGAAGTGGATGGGAAGGTATGTCCTTTTTCCTTCTGTGGGACAGCAGGTACCAGATTCATGGACTGCACAGTAAAAGATGCAGTGTAATTGTATGTATGCCCAGATGAACAAATGCATCATTTTATTCTAACTCTAGGCTTGTTTTGCTCATGTGTAGCAGCATCAAGGCAGCTTGAAGCAGGCAAAGGACAAAGCTCTGGATGTGATTCCCGCAGGCATTGGTCTGGCTTTGCACTTGTAGAAGAGTTGTTCCTGGTGTGAACTGTCACTGCTGGGAATAATGGGCAGCCACAGGATCAAAAATAAGCAACACATAGCCTGTGTTACTTTTTCAGCCACCCAAACCATGTTGCCATAATTTATTGGCTGTCATGGAAATCCTATTTAAAAATGTTGTTTAAGTTGCAACCAAAATTTGGCAGTGTGACTTGCCACCATATCGCAGCAGCAGCGCGGAGTGTTTGGTCAGCTGAGCTGTCCATAGATTTAAATGGAAGGATACTATATATTTAGACTGAGAACTTTGTCAGTTGTACTTCTCCTTTGAGAGTCCAATAAGCTTCAATAAATGTATGTTCAGCTTAGACTTCTTGGTAGCCACGTCTCAGTGTTCATTTGCTTGTAATGCAAAGCTGAAGCGCTAGACCAGCTTAATGCAGTTAGCCGATTGTGCTGTACTAGGCATGGAGCTTGGCTCCAAACTTGGTGGGGCATTTTTTTCCCCAGGGAGTACAGCTTTCTCTAGATATACAAAGTAATGGAGCTCTCCGGACAAATGCAGAAATAAGGCCAGAATTTCCACTTGTTTGGAAAGCAAGAGGCATGGGAAATGTATGATGGGCACTGGAGCAGAACAGAGAATTCTGCTATGAAAATGTCATGCAGGCTGATAGTAAAAATCAATCATTCTCAGAACTGAAACACCACAGCACAAGAGATGCTCATGTGAAAAAGAATGAAAATTAATTATTCAAACTCTAAATCAGTCATGGAATTTATAACAAAGGGAACAAAGAGCTCAATTGCTCAGAGACTGGAGCCCAGAATAGACACAAAGAGAGCAAATGTTTGGTTTGGGCAACTGAATATAAAATTCAGAAAGGTTTCCACCTAGTTACTTTTACATAGAACAGTTCTCCCTTCATATTCATGGATTTGACTCTTGTGAATTTGATTATTTGCGAGGTGCCCATGCCTGCCCTCCATTCTCCTCCTCCTCATATTCCCTTTCCCTTTCCCTTTCACATTCCCATTCCCATTCTGTTTTGCTTGGCATGGGGAAAGAAAGCAAATGTGCTGAGCAAAAAGGTGAGGCAATGGGTGGGGGTGGGGGAGAGGACCCATGTGCATGCTTTCTCTCCCATTCTTTTGCCTCTGCCCCAGCACTGAGAACTAGCACCAAGGCAAAAGATAAAGCAATGGAGGGGGTAAACATGCTCTTTCCTTCTTCCCTCCAGAGCTCCTCCCTCTCCGTCTCTTGCCTCTGGCCCCAGTGCAGAGAAGGAAAGCTCCTATACCAGAGCTCTGGAAGGGAAGGGAGGGGCTATTCATGATTTTTCTACTTTCATGAGATTTCTGTGCCCTGAACCCTTGCAAATGTGGAGGGGCCACTACAGTGTGGTGGAATATTTAAAACAAAAGTGTAATCAAATGTACTTTTGGTGGTGTTTGCCCTGGATGTCATAGCTGAGAGCTGGGAATGCTTCAGGATTGGACATTTTTTCTAGTTGTGGCTTTTAATTGGCCAGTTCAAAGAAACCTGTGAGGTTTATGTGGCTAGGTGCTGATATAGCAAGCAAGTGGGCATTTACATGTTTCTGTAGCCACATGAAACAATGCCCTTTAATCCAATCAAGGTATGCAGTATGGCTTGTTCATCTCTACAGAATTCCACAACCAAAATCCCTCTCTTTTGCACAGGTTTTCAGACCATGACTTCTAAAACAGAATGGTTTCTTGAGCTTAGGTGTCTAGTAAGACACGTCTAATGCACATCTCAAAAAACCAGGATGTCATTAACTCTTTTACAACAGCGGACAAACTCCATGTTTGCAGCATCTTTTTTCTTTTTTTTAACTAGAACCACATCCACCAGAGGACATTTTACACTACATAATTATAATGCTATAATTTCACTTTAATGGCAAAGGTTTCATCTTATAAAATCCTGTGATTTGTAAATTAGCGAGGGAATTCCCAGCCAGAGAACTCTAGTGCCTTGCCGAACTGCAAATCAGAATCCCATAGGATGGAACCATGGCAGTTAAAGAGGCACCATAGTGCTATAATTGTGTGGTGTGAAAGGGCCCCATGTGTGGCAGAAACAGGCACAAAATTGTGGCTTGGTAGACAGAGAAAATTACGTACTGCCTACCCTCAACCATATAATAGTATAAATGGCTTATAGAAATACAGAAGTATATCTGTATTAATGGCAGATGAGAGATTCTAATAAGCAGCTGTACTTGCCCCACAGTGTTAATATTTTATCAATAGTACGGCTGAGAGACAAGTGTTTAGCACAAAAATCTATTACATAATTTTTTTTTAAAAAAGAATTAGCTATCATTAAATGACAGACGCCTACCATATATCTACTGCAAGTCACCTAGAGATCAATCCACAGATTTTACTTCCAATCTAAAAGACATGGGTAGTATACAACTTTCCTGGTATCCTAAAATTTTATTCTTGCATATCAGGCATGAAATCATGCCATTTTGGCTGCCGCAAGATGAGCTCTTGATGAGGATGCTGTCTGTAGCAATTCACAGCCATGAGGTTAAAAAAAGGGGGGGGCAGACAGATTCAAGTACTCTTGAGGAGAGGCTCCACTTCAAATAAATGAGGTCTGTGTGGCCTACAACACTGCTATTATCAGCTAATATATCAACAGCTCTTTTAAAACCATCAATCTGCTTAGGTTACTTGGGAACTCAAGGGCTAATTCAATGTTTTTACATTTCTTCAGGTTGATGGATTTTATATTGTTTGGCACCAGGGAAAGACTGGCAAGGGAAGGTTTTCTGAGATGCCAACTGTTTGGCTTGGGATGAAACAGTGCACAAAATGTTTAATTACTCCACAGATCCCCAGAGACTGAATGTTCTTGGAAGATTTTTAATCCAAAAAGGGGGAGAGGAAGAGGGGAGACCAAGGGGGTGACCACATCGTTGGATAAGAAAACAGTGTTTGTTTGTTTTTTGAGTTCTTAGCTTTCAGAGGAACTCGTTTAATAAATTCCCCAGCCTTTCCTATGATTTAATACTGGACCTTCCTTGTATTTTCTAGCTCCCCCCCCCAAGTGGCTGTGGTATATGAATAAAGACTATGTCTCCGTTTTCACTGATTGGCTGGAAACGTGTCTTTTGGGGAAAAGAGGCAAAAGGGATGCAGAATGGAACAAAGAACAGGTTTGTCTTGTTAGCATAGATCACCTCCTGAATACATAAAAGGGCTTTTTTTTTTCACTCATAAACTTTGCTCTACAATTTTTAAAGCTTGTACAGTTTGCTCTTATCATTTTAATAATGAGATTGCTGATTCTCTATGTATCATTCTTATGGTAAATAACACAAACACAAGGTAGAGTTTACAAAAATAACACATCATGAAAAACAGAGACTAAAGACAACAATCTTATTAAAAGTGACGTTACTTGCAAAGAGATTATATTTCATCCCATCTTCCACCCCATCTTCCACGTCATATTCCACCCCATGCCATCTGTCTAAATATGATCAAAATTTTCAGAGATGAAAATTGAGACATTTGTGGCCATGCAATATCAAAGTCAAGATGGCAAATATTGTTAATGAGGAAGAATACACAAGCTAAGAGAGGCTGCAGCAGTTTGCTTTTGCCTGAGCCCACTGGGAAGGGCAAAATTATGTTTATCCTCTCCTCTCTCTGCTGCTGAATTGAATTTGCACTTTGAAATTAGTTTGCACCAGTTGAAGTAAGCTGAGGATGAAAGGAGAAAGTGGAAGGAGAAGATAGAAACTGGGAGATTTTAAAAGCTGCTGAAAAAGTGGGAAGACAGAGGATTAACTAGGACTGCCCTGTCAAATCGGAAATGTTGGAAAGTGTACTTAATCCTCTTTAGCAGTTTTTAGTAACAAAAGGTGAGTTGCAGCAGGGAAGCAAGAGGATGTCCTACCAGGATTTTCAGTTCCTTCATTGGACAGAAACCATTGGATTTCACTCCAGAACTCTAGACTATTAAAACAATACAACAGCAGCAGAATCACACAAAAATTATTAGGCCCTGATAAAGCAATTATTAAAATGCAAAATCATAAAATCATGCAAATGTAGAATTGAGCAAGAATGTTTTTAAGGCTCTCCTGAAGAAGAGAAAGAAGGTGCTATATATAATTTTCTCAGAGACATTTGACTTGGTAGTTAAAAAATTTTAAGTGACTAGATTGGTCATTTCTTTGGTTAATGTCAGCTGGAGTGATTCTAAAAACTTTTGAAAATTATCAGGGCCATTTAAAAACAATTCACTGATTTTAAACATGTAAAACAAAATGTTTTAATGGAAGTGTTTTGATGCATTTTAAACTGTGTTGTATTTACTCTGAGGAAAAAGCATAATATTTTTAAAAATAGATTTTAAACTATGGTGTAAGGGACATCCATTTTTATTACCAAAGTTTATGATATCACAAAGTATGGATAGCTTTTATGAGTGGAAACTTTAAAAGGAGAACCTCAAAAGAAGGTGGTGAAGTCATCTGTTTAAACTGACCACTCACATTTCCACCAATACAAATAGTCAAATGAAGAACTCTTACAAGCCCCATTTTAAGGAATGACCTGATTCAGGCTGTGTGACTGACAGCATGCTGTAATGGCCAATGGGAAGGAAGCTGGTCATTTTGGTTCCTCTCAGCTGGGCTATGACTCATGTAGAAGTGAGTGACACCATTCATTGAAGATATATATTTTTGTCCACCACAGACATTGCTAATAGAAATGCTCTAGAATAGGGAAAACGCACAAAGACCCAGACACATTCTTATCCCTGTGCATTCAAAGGAGCACCACTAAATCGTATCCTGTTTGCACTTATATTTTGAAATTAGTGGCACTTACTTCTGAGATAACATGTATAGACTTAGGCACAAGTAGTTACTTTTGTTTAGTCCTTTTTCCCCAGCCAGATGGCACTTTACTTGCAGCATTTTACAAGAGCATGCATCCTCTTCTGTGGTCCTCAGTATGCAGGTGGGGGGGATTTGAGGGGGAGAACATTACCTTTAAAAGTGTGTGTGTGTGTTTGCAAGTGCATGCGTGTATTTCTCATTTGTTAGATTTGGTGGGTGTTCTCCCCCAGTGACATATTCTGTGCAATTGTAATTGGTGCTTAGCACATCATGCTCAATTATGTTACCAATAGATGCCTTCAATAATATGACCTAGGTTTGTCTCCTATGGCATTACAAGGAATTGTCCATAGCTCTCAGGTTTTGGCATTGAACTCTCAGGGCATGGGATAGTCCTGATCTGGCAACACTTTTCACTTGTAAATCAGAATTGCAAATCAGTGGCGGAGCCTGGAGTGCATGGAGGAGGGTGAGTGAAGGGGTGGGCGGAGGGCTACAGTGTGTGGGGGCGAGGCTACAGCATGTGGGGGCTGGGCTATGGCAAGTGGAGGCAGGACTATCATGTGCAGGGGTGGGGCAACGGTGCATGGGGTGGGGCTAGGGCTGGCAAGGCAGGGCTATGACATGTGGGGGAGGGCAAACAGGGAGCTGCGAGGCCCCAAAACATTACCGCTGGGGGCGCACTGCTCTCATCGCCCCCCTGTCCCTACACAACTGTTGCAGAAATTTCCAGTCAGCTATCTGATCCATAGCTCATTGATTGTTAAATTTTGCATCTGCCACAAAATTTATAATTATCACTGTGTCTAATAGATCTTACAGTATATTAGAGTTTACAGTCATTGCTAGATCCTCAGTCCAGTTTCTGATTCAAATTAAGCTAACGCAAAGTTTCTACTGCTTGCGAACACTTTGTTTTCATCCTTGTATAGTATCAAATCCCACAGTTTGATTCTGCTCGTACATAGTGTTGAATATGACGTTGTATTCCACAAAGTGATCCACAAAGTATGGATCACTACAGTTTAATTATAATTAATTACAGTCTTTATTGGGTTAAGTGTTGCTTGGTGCTTGTTGCGCTTGTTGTTTGGCTAGCAATTGTGTAACTGCAAGTAGAACAATGTCAACTCTTGTAATTTTTCCACTAGCCCATATTCCTCTTATCGTAAGTATAAACATTTGCTAAATCTGCTGACAAAATCATACAGCTGAAAGGAAGATGAATTTGCTTGAGAGGACATGGGCTGAAAGGTTTCACCCCCTTGTTACACTATAAAGCCAATGGGCACGTTCAGTGAAGAAAGTGACACCAGGTATCTTTTTTTCTGTTGGGTCTCATAAAATCTAAAATACACTTTTCATCATGGAGGTAATGAGCTAAAAAAGCAAAGATCTCACTCTGGTCCTTTCGATAAAACAGTGTTTGCCAGGTCATGAGAGATTCCTTCATTTTCAGGTAAACAATCTGACATATTTCCATCCACAGGGCAAGGCATTATTATTACTTAGAGCATTTAAGTGTTAAAAACTGTTGAGTATGGCACAAATGTACATGCACGCTTTGTTATAAATAGCTGGAATACTTAACTATACTGTGTTCATTTTACTAGAGCCAGAGCTATATGTTGTCCTAATGCTGAACCAACAGATTCCCCCCACCCCAACTGCTGTGGATGTGCATGTGTGGTTTTCAATATCTTGGCTGTGGCGTGGAGAGTCTTAACGGAGAGTTCTGGGCACCCAAGGGCTTTTACGTGGGCCCTAAATTCTGCCAAACCACAACAACTCCTTGTCATGCACCCCAAATTGGGGAAATATCCACAAATTTGTAAATCACTAGTTCTAGTGCCATTCCTCCATATCACCCAAAACAAAAACAAAAAGCCAAATTTGGCAAAAAAATGAAATCAGAATAACTTTACATTATTTTTGGCCAATGAGGGCTCAATTAGCTATGGGAGAAATATTGTCTGCCGATTCTTCGTCAGCCCTGGCTTAAACCTATCCCCCCACGTGTTGCATCCCTAAGGACAATTTCCTCTTCTTCTGAACACTTTACATACCATTTTTAAAAGCTACAACACAACTGCTAAACTTGTCAGAAACATAATGTATGGCTATGTTAATGAATAAAAAGGCTACTGGTCCAAATATCTCAACTGCTACAACACTGACGTGAAAATGGGGTGGCAGAAATACATTGAAGCGCATCTCAAATTTGCAAGTGGTAATCTTTGTGCTTTAAATCAAGGGTGAGCAACTGATTTTGAAGTGGTGGGAGCCATTTTTCAGCCCTGCACTTCCTATATAGGCTTAGCAGCACTCTGATGCAAGAGGAAGTGGCGTTATGTCACTTCTAGTTTCATTTTTGGATGGTTTTGGTTTGATTTTGAGTGAATTTGGTGGGTTTTGGAGCATTGGAAGGGACTTGGAAGATCACACAAGCAAAACTTTTTTCTAGGGGAAAAAAAAGAACAGACTCTACTAAAAATTCTTAATTTTTTTGAGTGCAGTCTGGAGGCTTTAGGTGGCTTCCAGGTGACTTCAAGAATCATAAAATGAGGCCCTGCAGATCACATTTTCCCCACTCCTACTTTAAATTATGTAAAGCTGTAGTACTATAAGTGGAGTTGAACTCACTGGAAATTGTGACAAGTTGTGAATAGGTTCTAAGGAGATGTAGTTCAAAGGAGTAATGTATCCAAGCTTTGTTCATTTTAAATTCAAAAATCTGCAATATATTTGAGATCCCCTGTTTCAGTCACTGCTTTTTCTAGGATAGTCATAAAGAAGGCGCCTGGGCTACGCTGAGGGAGGCAGAAAGCCCAACATAAACTCAGATATGAATGCTCAGCTGCTCTCTGGTATTAAGGAAAGGCCCAAAGATGCTGGCATTGGCTACTGCCACACTACATTGTTCTTTTGAATGAAAGACCTTGTGGCTCCTTCTGCTTCCTACAGAAGTGGGAGGTTCAGAGGCGCTTTTAGCTGAAAACAGCTGCTTAGGCCAATTTCACACTTAATCATTCTCTATTCAAGCATGGTTGGGCTTGTGGAGGGCATAGATAGCCTAAGCGGACAGGGCCCCCAAAAGCAGAAGTAATATAACTTCCCAAATTCATTATCTCCTGGATTTTCTTGACCATGAGAAAAGCTCAGAGGCTCACTGATGGCTCTTAGTGACACAAAAGTAGCCCCCAAAGCAGTTATCTAGACAAGAAACAACAGACATATTCAAGGAAATTTTGTGTTGTCTGAAAGTAGTCCCTTTTTGATTGGAACATGACAGTTGCTTGAGGAGCCCTGGGCAGCTGACTTGGGAAACAAGAAACAATTCCCCAAAGCAGACATGGCAGCTGCTTCATGCATTTGTCAAGAGACAGCCTATTAAAGGTTTTCAGGCTGCTTAACTGGCATTTTAAGGATCAGTGCAAATGTTTTCTATATATTGTAAACTCCAAATGAAGGTGTGGTTCAGAAGACCTTGAAGAAAAAAAGGTACCTGGTGTTGAATGATGCACAATTTAATCAACAAAACCTTTCATCATTAGTTGAAGAAAAGTTCACCTTTAATATTTCTTTTTCATTAAATATAGGATATAGACTATTCCCTATATTGGGTAAACATATTAAAATAGGTTGAAATAAGTAAGCAAATTTTAGTCTGAAAGCAAAGTTTATTACAGTGCAATTCTGAGCATAGCTGCTTGGACTAAAAGCCAAAATACATGCTCTTGTTTAGAGGATCAAAAAGTCAACACAGTTAGAATGCTTCTTTAGTTAAAGCAGTAACTACTACACTTGTTCATTGCACAGCTTATTATGGGCAGTTCATTAATTGATTGTGACATAGGGGTTTATTTCAGGTATGGACAAGAACCTGTGATAGAGTAGTCAGATTGTCTATAGAGACCTAAGTTTAAATATTCACACATGGTAACGTATCTTATTGTTTATTTATTTTATGAAATTATTTGTATCATGTCCCACTTTGGCATAAAACTGAAATGCAGCCGCTTTGAAGTGCATTAGTTTAGAATGTTTGTAACACATAACCTTTCATCCCATTTCATACTCTCTAGTATGTGTGTGATGAGAACTGCAGTTTTTATAGTGCAGTGCTATAAGCATCCACTTTATGGGAGCTGTGCACTGACCACAAGATGCAATTTCAGCCCGATATCAATGATTCAAAAGACACCACAATTCAGCTTGGACTGACCTGGAAGCAACCAATGCAAATCAGAACCCAAATCTGAAACAAGATTTTGAAATCTAAAGATCCATGCCTCACATTGACTATCCTGGGAAATCCACAAATGGCAATATGTCTCGGGTTTTCTTTGTTTCTTTGATAGAAGAAGATGAAATCTGAGGATTTAGTAGACCAATGATGAAGTCATTAGACCTGATGGATGCCAAATTCAACCCAGAAAGATGCAGTGATTACATTTGTCTTTTAACTAACTTTAAAGTTTTTTCCTGCCCACCACCACCAAAATGAACTGTTAATAACACTTCTATTCCTACCCAGTACAAGCAAGCGACTTTTGATCTTAGGCAGTGTGGGTGGTGGTGGTGATGGACATGATAAGCAAAGGCAACTCCAACAAGAGCTTTCTGTCTACTTTCTCTGTCATTTTCCAGCAACACTTCTGTCACTGCATAGCCCAGCCACACCACAAGCTGATTTCATAATTGTTAAGTAAATGTGTTAAGAACCATAAAGCAACTTTGTCATAATGCTTGTGTGCACAGTAAAATAGGTAACTGCAGTTGTGTATCTACACAGAGGGCAAAGGAGAACACAGCACAGCACTCCACACCACACCACACCAAAGACAGAATTCTAAAGTACTTGATGTAGAATGTATGATGGGGCACACATCAGCTGCATAATGTGTTTTACTCAAGAAAAAGTCAGTAGGCATACAGAGAGAACTGTTGCCCCCTTGGTAAATCCTGTCTGAGGTCTACAACGTTGATATAAAACCCAGTCTAACCCACCAGACAGGTCACCCAGATGAGCATGTAGGCAACAACGGTCATACGATTGAAAGAACCAGGTCAGGCCAGTAAACTCCCCTGTCACATAGCCACAGGAGACCTCAAGCTGTGCCAACCCAAGGTGGAAAAAAGGTCCTCAGCCTTTAAGGATCCAACTTGAAGGGATTAAGAGTTTTTCCCACAAAGTTGGGCATTGGAAGCAATAAAATCTTATCAGGCAAGGACTGTCTGCATAAACTCACACTGCAATCCAAAGCAGCAGAAGATCTTGATACTTGGGTAACACCTTGTTATCTTCCAATATCAAAGAAGGTGTGAAGTTGTTGTTCCGTTGCTCTCCCCTTTGTTCTCCCCGGGAGAGGATTTGCCCTCAGGGTAAATCTTCCTACAAATAGCCCCCGTTTTTGACTAGTTCTTTGGATACCTCTCAGTCATACCAACTGACCGTTCCCCCTCCCGGCAGCCACATGGTTCCCTCAGCGTCTTTTTGCTGAATTCCAATTCTTCCACTGTCTTCCCGGACCAAGGACTTCAGGAAAAGGTGCAGTATCACCCAAACTATGAATCCTTCAACAGTCCCTCTACCTTATTTCCACTCTTTATTTCTCTTTAGCCCTTGGATGTGTGTGTGAGTGTTTGTGTTGATGAGTGCTACTACTGTTTAATAAAGTTATTCATTGGACCTTTTTGTGTGATTTCTGACTGGGCCTGACCCCGTAAAAACTGGGTAAAAGATCTCGCTAGGTTACCCTGTCTCTCGCATTGCTATTGCTTGCGCTCCGTTGAGCTTATTTTCCCCATCACTTGGAGTATATTGAGGTGTCCCTCTGGGACTCCCAGATTTTCAGGGTAACAGAACAGAGGGACAGACAAGAAACACACACAAAAAGGAAAGTGAAATAAAATTTTAACTTTTTACCACCGTGTTCTGGCCTGACCTTTGGTGAACCAAAGATATCATTTTGATATCATAATTCGGCCCTACTCTGCCACCAGCCAAGTGTTTGTGAGGCTCGCCGAACAAGCGTGAAGCTAGGCATGGCTATTACTTGCTGCTCTCACCAAACCAAGCCAGATATTGCCAGATCTGCTTTAGGGGACCTCCTGAAACAAACACCTTCATTACAAATGCACGTTACCACAAAGAGATCCTCTGTCCTGAGAGGACACCCTGGCAAGCTAGGTACTTAACTGCCAAGCTAGCCGCATCTACATATCGGCCATACTATTGTCAATTCGGACTCTAACTCAATCATGCAAATTCTGACCTTTTGGAGACTTTGTCTCCAACCCAAAACTTATTGTTTTCACCTGAGACCAGACTAGCCTGCGGTCGTTCTTTCCCCTATAAAAATCCCCTGCTCTGAGAGTTCTTCGGAAGTCTCACCGAATCATCTGAATTTCACTTTGCCTTGCTGCTGCTCGGTTCAGCAGATTCCCCTTGGCCGCCACGCTGGGTTTCTTCCTCTGCAATTGGCTTCCCCAGGACTACAGGACAGGTGGCATATCACCCATTCCCCTTGAAACTCTATTTCCTTGTCTAGTTAGGAGTGTGTTTGTGCTTTTCTTTAATAATTGTTTAATAAATCTTAATTATTGTTTGAACCATTTGCCTCCTCACTGACCTGACGCTGTAGACATAGGGTAAAAGATCCTGCTGCGTTGCCCTGCCTCTCGTTAGCCAAGAGAGTGCTCCAGCTAATTTCCCCATCTTTGCTTAGGTTTGGTTTGGGCGCCCTCCTGGGACCCCCAATTCACAGGGTAGCAAACTGATATTAGAGAAACATAGCTAAAACTAGTGCTGAAAGTTTGCAAAGGTTTGTGGGGTTCTGCTTTGTTTATGCTGTAGGATAAACCCTACGTGATGATGACTTAAGAAAATAAGGGAAAAAAATAGAAACAGATTTATAAAAAACAAACAAGAGTCAACTAAATAAAATATGTTTCTTTTTACTTAAGTCAGCAGGTAGCGATATTAACTAGCATTAATACTGAGGAAGAAAAAGACCTACAGCACATGCTAAGAAAGGAAAGACAGCAAAGATTATGGAAGAAAGCAAAAAGGTTGCAATGCAGGAAAAAGACTAGGGAGAAGGAATGAAATGTGAAAGAGAAAACAATCCAGAAAAAAAGAAGCCACTAGAGAAACACTTACCTCTAATACAGTCAACATACTGCTCTTCTAGATGCCCAGACCAACTGAGAAAAAAGCAGATAATAAGTGTATGAAACTCACAATCCCTTCCCTAGGGATAAACCAGGTTTACAAAGTACCTGGTAAAATATAAGCCACAATTAAAAAGTGGATCTATCAGTCACTAAGCTCCTCTTCCTTCCCCATCCTGATGGTCTCCAGAGAGCACGTCTGTTTCCCCCATGCCAAATAGATGGTCTGTATTTCCAAAGTCTGCATCACTAATATGGCATTATGCATACCTTGCTATAGTTCTTGAAAAGTACCGTTATGAGTCTGAAGCAGCCCAGTTTAGCTTAGGGTTCAGCTGAATTTGATGCATATTAAAGGCAGGTACCATTGAATTCAATTACACAGATGGCGTAAGACTGTAGCCTGAATCTTTAAGGCAGGAAGCTACTGGAATAACTGATTGTTGTTTGGTTAATATTCAAGAAAGCCAAGCAAGAACCTAAGATAAAGTTGTCCAAGCAGTAAACATTAAGCCTCACAGAGGAAGGAAATAACTTTGCACATCATTGTATTCCAGTGGGTGGAGATCACATAAGACCTACTGATTTCCAAGAAGAAGAATATGGAAGGTATTATGAAGTAGTGCTCCTACATATGAAGGGTTGCAGGAGTGAGATCACAGTGAGTTCAGCATAAATGTCTGTGTCGGAAGTAGGGAAAAATGCAGTTGTTCTATTTTATTTTAGTATTTTTGCATATTTCCTCTGCAAATGATAAAATTTATTTCCTGTTTTCTCCATTATTACTGAAACCACAATAATGACAGCGCGGAATAAAGCAAGTGTATGTCAAGTGAACTAAATGCTGATCTCCATGAAATCAGGCTTTTAAGAAGGGAGGACAGCTTACTTATGGACGTGGTTCAAATTTTACCACTGAATTTATATCTTAAGCTGAAGAAAGCTTGCAGCAATTTGGAGCTAGACCACAACCTTGGATAATGATGGATAGGGACAAATTTTCAAATTCTCATGCAGAATATTCATTTCATATGGATGTTATGATAAAGCATACCTCATAAGCAAATAATTTCAGCACAAACCTATCCTGGTTCTCTGCATATGCTAATGGGTACCAGAAGAGGTTTCTCCACATGCCTGACACTCAACTGCATAGATGACTTGGCCTTATATTGTAAAAATGTGTACTTCTCCCTGATGATCTTTGTTTTAAATGTAAGAGTTTGAATACCATTGAATGGAAATGGAATGGTTTCAGTGGGCTCTTTGATGTCACATAGAGGCCAGCCAGATCACACTTCTTGATACAGTCCACTGTGAACAAAGATGTGGTCACCTTAACACACCCGGCAACCAAGTTCTCAGCAAGAAAACAACCTTAAGTAAACATAGCCTAGAATTCTTGTGTTGGAGCACACAAATTACATGATACTTGTGTCATTTCACTTAAGTGCTGTATTTGTGTTGAAAGGCAGTTCAGTTAACATCTCCAGAAGATGACACTATGAAGGCAGCTATAATAGCACTTAATTACAATAATTGCTAAGTCACAGTAACTGCAACTGTCTATCACATTTCATTTGGATTCAATAGAGCTTCCATAACAAATTATTTGTTCCAAAGAAAGTATTAGTAACTATAGGTGTATAAAAATCTATATCTGGTGTCATCTGAGACTACTACTAATCCTTGATTGTGTATAATTTGCACTTAATGGGCTTTTTCAAAATTAGACCCAAACATATGTTTAAGGTCAATTTTATTAAAAAATGCTTTAGGAATGGGACATCTCTTTTGTAGGAGAACAGTTACCCTCTTGCCACAACTCAATTGAACCTACAGTTTTGGCCATTTCATGCTCTCTGCTTTGGGCTTATGATTTGCTGATCTGAAGGATTTTTGGAGAATGGAAAAGTTTTGTTCATTTGTAAACGATTTGTCCCAAAAACATTTGCATTAACTTTCCTGAATTAAAGTGAGGAGACTTCCTGCAGGAGAGAGAGCATTAGATACTTGATAGACATTTTTAAGGTCAGTACTCCTCTTTTATATTAATGCTCGTATATGCTGACTGGATTTGAAACAGCTTCTCAAACTGAGGACATCTTTAAACAGAGGACTGTCCTCTGAGAGTTCAAGGCCATTGCCTCCCTTCACTGTTAACAGTGCTATTATTCCACTTTCAACATCCTATGGAATTCTGAGGTTTGTAGTTTACTGAGGCCAAAGAGTTCTCTGGGTAAGAATTCTAAAGGCCCTTCCCTTAAACTGCAAACCCCAGGATTCCATAGGAGGTTGAAACTGGAATAATAGCACTGTAACAGTGTAGTGCAGAACTAGCCCAGACAGAGCACTGCCATCTGTAAATTAGGACACAGCCCACCCCATTTGAGCATGTAGGAGAAACTGCTATATCCTTTTTACTTGCCCACTGTGTAATTCCCCCAGAGGGGTCTTTGTCATGTCATTTGATAGTTTAGGGGGATAGCTCAGCACAGAAAAAAATCACTGGAATCCTCTGTCACCTTTTACTTAACATAATTTTATGTATACTAAACTAAGTAACAGAAGTGTTAAGAAATCCTGTAGTGAATTGCGCAGATACATATCTGGACACTGACAAGAGCGCCTGATGCACTTTGGGACTAATGCACTTCAGTGTATAATGTGCATTGGTGTGCAATGCACTTCAGTGTGATATGAATTGGGCACTTTGCTGGCTCTGCTACTTCATAATGTAACAGCAGATCTCTACTGGATATGGATGTTATGGTACTGCCCAATTCTAATTCCTGCATATGTAAGTATACTTACAGAGACATAATTCCAGTACAGGATTCTGGTCAGTATTTTTGCTGAGGGATGCTTACAGCAAGGAAGGTTTGAGACAGCTTTGTGAAACCCAACAGTCCAGTTGCATATTCTAGACTATTTTATCTCCCTGTACTGCTTTGAATTAGCAAATTTTGTGAGGTTGTTCCAAAGTACTCTGGATAATCAGTGCTTTTAGGGCTGCAGAAGCCAACATTTATAAATAATTCTATTTTATATATGTATCTTATTGTGACTGTTACCCCCTTGGCAGCCCTCATCCCAAGGGGATATAAAATTAACATCAAAGATATGCCAGACAGGTTGCTGGGGTGGGTGCGTAGACAAATAGGTCAAGCGACCAGACATAGGTCAAGGCCAGGAAAATCTCCAGTCACATTTCCCAAAGAGACCTCAGGCAAGGCACATCTGCACAGACAAAGGGTCCTCAGCCACACAGCCAACTTGAGGGTATTACCAGGTTTTCGTCCTGTTGAGCAATATTTACTTCGACAATTCTACAAGGGTGAGGTCCATTTACATGAACCAATCATACAAGCCATCAAGTTGCTATTGTGTGGTATTTTCCTTCTATTTTGGCCATTGTTCTTTCTGGGAAAGGGTCTGCTCACGAGATACGTTCTGCTCTATAAGTAGTCCCCCTTTTCAAGACCCTCTTCAGAGAACTCCCCCACCACACTAGCAGACTGGCACTCTGTTAGTCGAGTGCTCCCCTCAGCCACCTCTCTTCGCTGAGCTCCTTCCTTCTCACCACTTCTCGGACCAAAGACTTCTGGACAGGTGCAGTATTACCGCCTTACACCCTCTCTGCTATATCCCCTATAAGCTTTCATCTCTTTCCCTTCTCGATAGGCCTTATGTACGTGAGTGAGTGACTGCATTTGTGCATGGGAACATATTTGCTAATGAATTTCATTATTGCTACAATTGGCTTATTTTTGCTTAGTCTGACCCAGTAAAAATTGGGTTGAAGTTCTCGCTAGGTTACCCTTCCCTTCGTTCTGCCAAAGTCAGTGCTCTGCTGTTCCCCCAATCTTTGCATTTTTGGAGCAAATCAAGGTGTCCCCCATGGGACCCCCAGAAGTCAGGGTAACAGTGACAGCTCCTTATTTTTCACTGAGTTGGTTTTTCAATTCAAACTAATAAGGTGCCCTGACAGTATTACTCAGCCCAAACTCCACCCCTTAAACACCACCTTTGTGTGGAAGCACTAGGATCTTAAGTGTTTCCTTAGAACCAAATAGTTTATTTGTGGTAGTATGTTATTCTTTGTTACCAGTCCCTTTAGATAACTCAGGCGAACTGAGTAGTTATAAAACAAACTGCATCTTTTATTGTAGTAAAATTAGAAATAAAGTACCTTGTTAAGGTTCATATAAAATACACTGTTGTTACATTAACTAGTTCAGATTTCTGATAGTCTATGCCAATAACTGCCAGTCTTAAACACCAGTTTTCTGTGTCTTTTCATCATCTGCTTAAACATAAGTCAGTCACTATCTCTGGCCACAATCTGACTGAAGGCTCTCTTTTCAAACAGACTCTCTGCCTCACACATAATTCCTTTCATCCATAGGCCCCTCCCATGCATAAAGTACTACTCCTGTTGTCTAACAACCACCATCAAGTTGCACTTGCATTCCAAATAGCTCACTCCCAAAGCAACTTTGTCACACTTATGTCATACATATGTTATATTTGTTTGTATTTTGTGTGTGATGGTGATGCATGCTTTGCAATGGCCGTTGATCACAAGCAATAAATTGCTATGATTACGAATATGTATAACATTTACTAATATCAGTCTTAATCCTCCAACCCATTAGTGACTAATGTAGACTGGAACATTAAATCGTGTACTTCATATAGAATTCATACAGTGAAAAGATAGGTGGCAACCTTGGGAATTTACAATGTTGTGAATCAACTTATGATTGCACAGTTTAGAATAGAGACATTGTGAAGTCATATTGCGAGAAGAGGAGGATTGTCATAGCTGGCTATCATGCAGAGACAGTACCATTGCGCAAGCAGAGCAGGCAGTCTGGCTGTTTTGCAGTGTTGTGATATGCAATAGAATAACACTTGGTGGGAATGGTTGCCCTTGCAAAGTGCAAGAAAGCAATGGAAAACCAGGAGTGCCCTTCACCTGGTTGGAAAAATATCCCCACCTTTTACAGTGCCCTATTGTGTGCTGGGAGCACCCATTGAGCAGTGGGACATCTGGTGTAGTGGCCTGTTATACAGTGCCCCACTGCACATCACTGGATTTCTCTAATATGGTTGTGTATTGTTTCAGTGATATAACTCCATCATCAAAGTTATGCATCATACCCCATGATGTAGGACCTCAGCCATTTTAAAAATCTGGATATGATAAAAGGAGTGATCAGGAGGGTTGGTAAGAGGGCATGGGAAATTAAGCATTACCAAATATTTATTTTAGACTTACCCAGTCCAGCATTCTGTTTCTCACAGTGGCCAACCTATGGGAAGACCACCACTAACAGCCAATGGGGCCAAATAGAAATGTTCCACTGTTGTTCTCTACTACATTTGAGTAAGAGTCATGATGCCTCTGGACCTATTTTTATTTATTTCTCTAAATGCAAGGTTTTTAATTTCCCTTTTGTACAAAAGTAATGAGGGCATTATTGAATCAAATAAAATGTTGATAGCAAACAACAACAACCATCCTAAAATCAAAAATAAACCCACTAACAGTACTCTAAAAGACCATTCTGAAAAAATGTATCTTAAATCCTGAAAAGTCTGGAGAAGGGGGAACAATCTTCACTTGGAAGGAAAAGTATTCCAAAGTTTGGGGCACACAAAGAGGAAACTCTGTTTCACAGACCAATGACTGGCTCTTTCTGGACAATGGTATGCCCAAAACGGCTCCTCCTACAGATCCCCAAAACTAGAAATATTCATAGCAAGATTTCTCCCTTAGATAACCAAGTCCCAAGCTATATAGAGCATTAAAAGTTGAAAACAACTCCTTGAACTAAGACTACAAAATGATTAGATGCTTTGGCTGGAGATCCTGCATTGAGCAGAAGGTTGGGCTAGATGGCCCATGAAACCCCTTCCAACTTTACAGTTCTATGACTCTAAAACTATGACTCTAACTAGTCCAGATGTTTCAGAATTGGGGTAATATAGGGGACAGGTCAAAATAAATTTGAGGTATCTCATGGATAGTATGATACTTTGTGAACCAGGAGTCAAGAACTTATTTTGGCGTTTTCAAACCCTTAGATGCCTTTACAGTTGGAATAGGGAAAAGGCTCTGTGTTTGTGAGAGAGAATGTGAGCTAGGAAAAGTTCCCTGTTGTTATCTATGGTGTGAGATTGGAGATAAAGGTAGGGGACATATTGGGACACCAAGTGGCATGGGAGTCAGAGATAACAGGGAGATTCCCCTGCTATGTTCACATTTGAGAGACTATGGGCAGCGTGGGTAGGTAAGTGGAGAGGCTGGTGCTGTGGGGAGGCATTTGGGAAAGGAATGATATCTTCTAGATGTTTAACAGGTCACACTGGGACAGCTGGTGCACTGGATTAGACCTGTGGCTAGAGTGGCTTTAGAGTAGCTGTTTAGATCCTGGGCATTATCGTAGTAATCCTTACTATTGGGGATAATGTGAATCAATATCATTATTCCCACAGTGCAGGTGGAACATTTACACCAGATTAAGACACACAGAAGTTGAGACTTAAACCCATTACACTGCTCTAACTTTGTGCTCAGTGTCACAGTTCCATGCAGATTTTCTCCTTCCTCAACTTTATTCCAATCTAGGCAATACCAAGCTTTGCATTCTTTGGAAAAGTTGGCTGCAAAAGTAGTAAACACTTTATTGGCCGCAACATATGTTAAAGACAAGGAAACAGCTGGGGGTTCAGGCAGGGTGAAAAGGGGACTGGCAAAGCAGGCTGCTATTTGCATGGAGGACAATCAGCCTCATCTGTTTGTATGGCGGCTTATCAATGTGCAACCTTGAGTCTTTTTCACAATGTCTTAGATTAATCCCTCCCCTGCCTTTGGGCATTTTGTTCACAGCGGTTCAATGACCAGCATATTCACTCACTGTGATCACTTACACAATGGTTTCTCCATACCCCCCCAATTCTTTTTCCTCCAGGTTTTCCTCTCCCCTTCTTCTTACTCACCCCTATGGCTGTTGCCTTTATTTAGAGAAGGCAGCAGACACAATACTGGTGAAAAACGAAGAAAATGGTCTCCTTGTCCAATTTTGACTACTGCTGCTACTCCCCAAGCCATTCAACAATAATATAAATCAGTGTGAGGAAGGGGTGGGTGAGTGGGCAAGGGAGGCCAGGCCCAACCCCCCTGGTCAGCAGAATCAAGGAATGGGGAAAGCATCTGGCCCGTCCAACCTGTGCCAAATTCAGAAAAGCAACTCAAGCATGAATTCTGACAAGAAGAATGGATCGTTGGGAGAAAGGGAGGGGGGAAGGGAAGCGAGATGTCAAAGGTTATTCAACAAATGGGTTGACTGAGTGGTGGTCAGGACAGAACTACAATATGATGGTGGGAGCGAATTAAGATTTCCCCCTCCCTCCTCTCAGGTTTTTGTGATTAGTGATTAAGGGAAGAGCAGTGCAGAAGAGGTACAGGAACTGGGCAGAAAGATAAATAGTTGAGCATTGTTGCCTGACTTGTAGAAAGAAGAACTGAAGTGGGGGATAAAATGTTCTTAAGAGTATTTTCGCATATGACACAGAAAATGCCTTTGTGTCTCTTGAATGGTTTCTGTGCCTATCTGAGTGGTGTTAACACAGGCTAGAAAGACAAAGGGAGAATTAAAAAAAAGTCAAAGGAATGTTCTGAGCCATTTAGTTTTACACTCACACCAGTGGCAAGGAAAAAGGCACTTCACATTAAATGATCTAAAATCCCAAAGGCTGGAAAAACTACTTTTTTGGCCATACTGGCAAGGGCCGCAAACAGCTATAGTCCCAAAAGGCCACTTTTCCAAGCTCTGCTAAAGTTAAATGTTAATGAAGGCTATATATATTTACTCAGAATCAGATCTGAGTTTGATGCTGCTACTCACTCTCAAATTAATGCATATGAGAGCAACCTGAGATGTGTTAGGTTAGTAAGTGTGCTACTGTCAGTAATTTGTGTTCAGAATGGAGTAGTTTTATCAGGGCAAGGACTAAAACGTGTTCTCTGTCTTATTCTCCTTACCTCTTCTTTCTTCTTTGACACATTTTAAAAGTTCATGTCAAATCAGTCACTGTTGATTTCCGGTAATGAACTAACTCAAGCAGATAGACATCCTGTTGCCTGTTGTCAAGTGCAAATACCACGTAATGTAGGTCAAGCAAATAGATATATTTGGCCTTAATTAGAGCTGGCAACAAGGAGCCACTCCATCTGCATTGTTCTCTTCCTCTTTAATTCAGCTATTGAAAGTCTCTGGGCCAATTGTGAATAGTGCTCCAGCATGATCACAAGGATACTCTGGCTGAAAACTGAGTCCTAATTATTTCATTACTCTCCCCTCCTCCCTCCCTCCCTCCTTCCCTCTCCTTCTTTCTCCCTTCACCCATCTCCCTCTGTTGTCTCTTGTTTTTATCATTCCAGAGTGTTGAAACCCAATATTCCCAAAGAACACACTGTCTTCATTCTCAGCGCTTATGCAGAACACTGTAGCTTAATTCATGTCTCCAAAAATTATACACGGTACGCCCTGGTTAGCATTTCATTAGATATTACACTGAAAACCTTATTTCTTCCTTATGTTATGCCACATAGTGCTATTATTCCAAATGTGCTAGATTTAGCTAAAACAGAATTCAAAATGCTGGCTATAATCTTTAAAGCCTTATGCGGGTTGTGTCCAGACTATTTGAAAAACCATATCTCACTGTATGGCAGTGATGAAGCTTGGAGTGTGTGGAGGGGTATGTGGGAGGGGGTGGGGCTATGATGTAAGGGGCGTGGCAACTGTATGCAGGGGCGTGGCTGCAGTGCGTGGGGGTGTCGCTAGGGTGTGTAGGGGCATGGCTACGGGCCCGGACGCCCCAAAAACATTGCTGCCCAGGGTGAATCACCGCCCTGTCCCATGTCCCACTTCTCACTATGGCTATTTCTGCACTACACGATTACTATTATTCACTTTCAACAGTCTATGGCAGTGTTTCTCAACCTGTGGGTCCCCAGATGTTTTTGGACTTTAGCTCCCAGAAGCCCTGAGCATTGACCATAGTGGCTGGAGCTTCTGGGAGCTGAAGTCCACAAACATCTGGGGACCCACAGGTTGAGAACCACTGGTCTATGGAATCCTGGGTTTGCAGTTTGGGGAGGGTCATTTAGAACTCTCAGCCAGAGAGCTCTTTGGCCTCAGGAAACTACAAACCCCAGAATTTCACTGGATGTTGAAACCACTTTAAGATCTGCAAGGGAAGACTTTCTTTCAGTCACCACCATCACAGGAACACCTGGTGAGGACACAAGACAGAGTGTTCTTGGTGGCTGCTCCCAAATTGTGGAAATCTATCGTCTGGGAGGTCTGGTTGGCCCCTTTCTTGCTATCTTTCTGCCAGCAGGTAAAGGCCTTATTAAGTAAGGATACATTTAGCTTTTAATATGTTGCAGCAGATGAAACATCTAATGGAAATAAGTGGTGTTTCTAATTTTATGATGTCTTGAAATGTCTTTTTAATGCTCTTTTAAACTTGTGTTTTTAAGTGTTTTTTAAAGTTGAAGTTTAGATTGATTGTGTTATAAATTTTGTACTAAGAGCTTTTAAAATCTGCATTGTATTTTTACAGTATTGTACATTGCCTTGGATGTCATACTGGGAATAAAGTGGGATATAAATTAAATAATTAAATATTTTTCCACAGTTCGAAATATTTTCTCAGTCTGGCTATGATGCCCTTTCTTATAAGTTTAAACTTATAAGTTTAAGGCCACTAATTTGTCTCCCTCAAATCTCAAAATGCCCATTTCCTTTGAATTCAGACCTCCTGGACATTGCCTACCTACATGTACTTCGTAGACACAAGTCTCTGTTACTGATTTTCTGCTGGACATCTTTGTTCTAGAACTCTAACCTCAATGTATTGACAATTTCCTTGGACTTTTCTATCCCTAGTCCACAAAACCAGTATGCTTTCACTTGCCTCAGTCCTGCTATGCTTCTATATATGTAAATCTTTGCTTATATGATCCTTACATGAAAGAATGAATCATTTTAATAGTTTTCCCCTCTGAACAAGAACTATGATTTTTTTTCCATGTTGAAACTTCTTGGTGAAAATTTTGTTTGCCTAATACTCAAAACTTTGCATGGAAAAATTGTGTTTTGTGCAAAGTACACTTGTTCTGTATGCAGATATGTTGGGTTTTATGCAAAACAAGTTTTTTGCACTATTGGTAGAAGATTCTGGTCTCTGAAGTGAGATGTCCAGATGTAAATTAGATGTAGTCTGTGCAGCTCACTAACAGAATGAAAGCTACCCTTTCTCACTGAAGATGAAAAAAAATGCAAGTATTCTTTATATCACTAGATCAGTGGTTCTCAACCTGTGGGTCGCAATCCCTCTGGGGGTCGAATGACCATTTCACAGGGGTCACCGCTCCTCTATCCTGCCCTGCCCCCTTTTGAAAGAAGGCAGCCTCACAGCCAATGGGAGTGCTGTTTCTGAGACCCCGCACTGGGAGGAGGGGAGAGGAGGCATGCTGGGCACATGTGGGGACGTTTCCCCATCTTTCCCTGCCAGGTGGGGGGGTGGAAGTGGTGAGAGGAGACCCTGTACTGAGAGGAGGGGAAAGGAGGCGTGCTGGGCGCATGTGGGGAAGTTTCCCCGTCTTTCCCTGCCGGCCGGGGGGGCAGAGGTGGGGAGACCGAGAGCGGCTCGCGGGTGTAGCATGGTCGAGGGGCTACAGTCGGTATCGCACCCCACTGCCGAGCCCTCAGAGGGACGAAAGGAGGAAGGAAGGGGAGCCCATGCAACATGGGAGTGAGAGCATCCGAGCAGCCGTGCTCCCTTTAAGGGAGGGAGGGAGGGTGGGAGTGAAACAAAACGCGTCTGCTTATGCCGCTGCCATCTTTCCTCTCTCCCTGTCCTTTCCTCCCTGCACCTCATGTAAAATGTGGGCTGTTTCGGCGTTGCCTTTGGGAGTGACTGGCTTTTTGAACTGTGGAAACCTAACATTCAGAACTAGAACTACTGCCTTAATTCTGGCATTGATAGACGCTTTCTGTGCTTAAAAAAGGGGGGAGGGTTACCAGTTTTTATGCATTAGAAGTCTATCCAGAGCAGTGATTTAGGACAGTGTTTCCAATCTATTCGATGTTGGAAGTAACTAACTAATAAATAAAAAAATAAATAACGAAAATAATTTTATGGTTGGAGGTCACCACAACATGAGGAACTGTATTAAGGGGTCGCAGCATCAGGAATGTTGAGAAACACTGCACTAGATGCTTCATCGCTAAGTAATGCATATACATTTTTGCTTTCAGTCACCATCTTTCGGCCACATTTCATAGATTGTGCATTAAAATTGTAAACTAGATAAAACAGCTCATTTCCCACAGGTCTTGTGAAAAGGAGGGCTAGGATCCTCTCTATTACTTAAAGTGCTAGTGAACAACATATACTTTGGGGGCAAAGTGTTCGCTGAAGATGTGGCCTCTGTACAGATAATATTGTAAGCTCCATTGGGTTTGACATGTTCAGGGTGTTCCTGGAGGACAAAGATAGTGTCTCTTCCAAGTGCTTCGAATGGAAGTGTGTCTCCGCACTATATAGCTACGGCTGTTTAACACCACTGTGATGGTTTCATCCTATGGAATCCTATAATGTAGGTGTACTTAGACTTCCCTGCTAGAGAGCACAGATATTTCTTATTCACACACTGGCAAGGACAGAGGCCAAAATCCAGTTTTGCCTGTCAAATATATAGAACAAAATGAATAGCAGATGAAAACTCTTGGTTTGGAAGTGAATGCGCCCCCCACCGCCCATGTGACAACGGGTGGAGGGGGAGGGCGCTCTTTGCCGTCCTCCCGCGAGAGGAGAGCACCAGTGGGAGGAGGCGGGGCTTTAAGGCACTATTTAGGGCTGCCCCGCCTCCCCCTCGGCCTCTTTTCTCCAGATCGTTGCGAGCAGGGGGGAGGACGCTGCCCTGCGGATCTAGGCCGACCATGTGGTCGACCTGGAAAGCCATTGTTCGGCGGCCGGGGAAGCAACCGGTCGCGATTTTTGCGCGCCTCCGCTCCTACGCCTCCTTTCCCTTCCTCCTGCTCGCCTTTCCTCCGGCGGAGATGTCGGGCGGGCGCTGTGGCTGGCCTCGTAGGCTGGCCACATGGTGCGGTCGGGAGGCCTTCATTCGTGGGTAGCTGCTGGTAGCCGCCTCAGCGGCCGCCCAGCTCCATTCCTCCCACCTCCCGGGCCCTCTTCCTTGGATGGCGCTGACGGCGGACGCAGGTGGCCCCATAGGCCGGCCACATGGCATGGCTGCGAGGTCTTTGTTCATAGTGGTTAGCGGCCGCCTCGGGGCCGCCCAGGTAGGAGGATCGCTTTTGGCTCGCCGGGGCGGGAAGTCCGTGCGGGGCCCGGGGCAGCCAATGGGGACTAGCCTCGGGGTTGCGAGTTGGGCCACGCCCCGGGCAAGCTTCAGTTGGGGCGCTGCTCCACTGCACCACCACTCTGGGCTGACCATGTGATCGGCCTGGGGATCCTTGGTGCAAGGGGGCGTCTGGGGAACTAGTGGGGAACAGTTACTGTGGCCATACCACCCTGACCACCCATCTCGGCTGTCTTCAGATGCTAAGCAGGGTCGGGCCTGGTTAGGACTTGGGTGGGAGGCCGCTGGGGAATACTGGGTGCTCTAGGCTTCCATCTATTACTTGGATATATTAGACTGGGAAAGTATGTCATTTCCTTCACTTTCTGCTATCCTTAGCAGCCAGTGGGCTTTGGGGTGGCCAGACAGTAGGGGTTCATGGTAGGGCTGGAGGCAACTTCTCTGGTACGCTGGGCTGGGCTGGGCAGAGGGGTGCCAACGGGTCAGAGAGTGCTCCCGCTGTCCATGTAGAGCATCTTTCCTCCTCCACCCCCACCTCTCATTGGCTTTTACCCTCTACCTCCATCGCCAAAAAAAATCAAAACAACTAGATGGCGTTGAGATTATGGAACTTGAATTGCAATGGGGCCAGGTAACTTAATTCTCCTACTGTTAGAGGTAGTGGAAGCGATGCCTGATCCTCTGAATGGCCATGGTGGCTTCCAACGCTAGGCGATGAGATATTATTTAAGTACAGAGGTTTGGGGCTGCAATGTGGCTCATAAAAAACCAAGGAGGCATTGGCTATTAACTTGAATCATTGACATTTAACGAGTTCTGCTAACACTGGGCATTTTCCTCTTTTAGCTTATGACTTTCTGGTCTACAGTTACTGGAATGCTGATAGGGGTGGGGGAGTATGGGAGTTGAAATTTTGAATAAACAACCTCTCCAAGTTCCACTGTAGATTGAGGTATACTTACTCCCCAACTTGATGCCCCTGATGTTATTAGACTGCAATTCCTATTATCCCCAAATAAAAGGTGCACATCTGTAGAGGGTTGTGAGCACTTCTCTCTCCTTTTTAAACTAATACCTGTTTGAATGGAGAAGTTTTTATGGATTGTGGGGCTATTTGAGCAATCAAATTCATCGTTGTTTGTTCCTAACTATATCCCCTTTTAGTTTTCAGCATTAACTGTTCCCAAATAAGCTATTGGAGGAAGGAAGACGGAACTACAGACCAACACGGCTACCCGTGTGGCCTAGGAGCCATTTCTTCCCCACCTTGATGTCTGGTGCAAGAGGATGTGACTGGCTGGGAGCGTGATTTTAAAACTGCAGTGCGAGTGGAGTTAAACCAGAAGTAATTCAAGGCTGCAAAGGCCCTCTAGTCATTTTAAGCTGGCTTGGAGGAGCTGAAATTCTCCATGGTGTTGAAGTCCAAGGAGCTGGACTCTAGTCCTTTAAGTTGCTGGCATTTCCACAGCATCCTACATCCATAGATTGTTGTGGTTGCGTGCCTTCGGGTTGTTTTGGCTTGCAGCGACCCTGGGGTGAGTGAACCTTGGCTGGAACCCCTGGTCTTCCATTGTCCCAGTCCCATGCTCACAGAGGTTGTAGCGTTGGGCTGTGGGTGTGGAGACCGGGGCTTGAATTGCCATTAAGCCATGCAGGCCCATTGGGTGACCATGGCCGACCATCTCTCTAGCCCTTATGAGGGCAGGGGCAAGTCCCCCCTAAAATCCAAAAATCCTAAAAATCCTAAATCCTAAAAATCCTTGCCATAACATAACAAGCCCATGGCGGGTTCGCTCCTGGGTCACCATGTGTCGGGGGCGGTTTAGGACACGCAGGAGCAACCTGCAGATATGAAAATGGGTGGTTCATAAATACAGCAAAAGAACCGAGATTTCTTTATGATTTTCTTTCGTCATAACCTCTTCATACAGAGCATTATGGTTCCAGTTCTGTGAGAGGCTGTACTAACCCTCCAAGCACCACTTTTTGTATTAGATCCCTTCTGGTAGCAATATTTTTAATAACAGGACAGAAAGTTAATTTATATTTTGAAACCGTATGCCATGCATTTTCTCCTTCTTAGCTTTTCCATTGTTTATAATGTGTTCCTTGTTAACTCTCTACTGACAAATTCAGTAAGTATATTAGCTGTCCTTTCACTGCAAGTAATTTATAACACTTGAAGAACTTATCTCAGAGTGAAAGAGCGGGTTCTGGGGGGTTTGATTATACCCTATTATTTCTTTATATTGTTACCTATATTGGCCCAATTCCTGTCTAGTTCTCAGCTGTCTACTTGACATCAGCTGTATCCACCTTACATTTCCTTCACGAAGCGGTGGAAATAGAATTGGTTCTGGTGTTGTGAAGTATGATGGCACAAGAACAAGGCCTTGCGTAATGTTCAAGGCGGATCTAGGAAATGCTGCTACAAAATGAGAGGAATTAGTCGAGCGTTTGCTAATTCCAGTTTTTGCTTTTGCTTCTCATGAATAGTCTGAGCTGCAGAACAATTTGTTACTAGTACTTCGGCTTTGGTCGACTTAACTTGCCAGCGTAGTTTTATTGATAGTTTTATTACAGTCCTCCTTCCACATTTGCGGGTTTGACCTTTGTGAATCTGATTAATGCAAGTTGTGTGGGTGCCTTTCTCCCGTCTCCCCCTCCCATTGGCTTGCCTGGGCTCCAGTTACAGTACTGGACAAGACAGATTGGGAAATTAAGGTTACAACATCTCATATCCTTTTACAGGATTACCTATGAGAAAATAAATTCTTGGGCGCTGGGGGTAATATATATTAGTCATTTATATTTTCTCTGTGTTCAGGAATGCCTCACATCAGTTTGAAAATGCTGAACTTTCTTATCTGCCTTCTCCCAGGACAATACAAACAGTCTTGTTTGGTTACTTGTAGTGTGATTGATCGGGGAGAATTAGCATAACAGAGAGAGTCTAGTGCTCCTCTGCATGTGAGGCTCTGTCCTCACCCAGTAGCTTTCGCTGCAATTTTGGCACATTGAGGGTGAGTTGGTGGTTCGGAGCAAGGGGACAGGCCTGGGACTTGACCTGGGGTGAGTGGCAATTAACTCCTTCACATAAAAGATTGGAGTCTGATTGGGGCCAAACGGGGCACGGGGGGTTTTGTGGCGCAAATTTTCTGATGCCGCTTTACGCTCTGTCGGGGAGCTGAGGGCTTACAACGTATTAAATTTGATACACATTCATTTCGTGCAGGCCGAGCTTCCATTGCAGCTTTGATGTTAGATGGAAATGGAAGACCACGGCGTGCCGGCGCTTTGTCAGGCCGGCTCATCAGTTACACTGTCAGGCTGACTCACCAGTTACAACGCATTTGGTTTCATTTCAGATCATTCTGTCCTGAATGTGAGGAATCGAATGTGGAGCTGTGGTCACAGTTTCATCTTTTTTGGGGAGAGCGGAGGCTCGTGATGGCCAATTTGGCACACACGTGGGATTCAGTGACCAAGCCTCGCTCCGATGGAGTGGCAAGAGAGGCCTTCACTAGTATGGCCGGTTGCCTACACTATTTGGGGGGGAGCCGGGGGCCTCCGGGAGGTGTTGGTCATTCACCTGGGTGGTAATGACCTTGGTCAAAGTTTAATCTTTTGGGCTAGTGGCAGGCTCGGGATGGCCATGTTGGCACGCACTGAGATCCGGTGGCCCAGCCTCGCCCAATGGATTGGCAAAGGAGGCCTTTGTTGGCATGGCTTGTTGCCTATGCTGTTTGGGGAGAGCCGTTGGCCTCCGCCGATGTGTTCGTCATTCACCTGGGTGGTAATGACCTTAGTCAAAGGCTTAATCTTTTGGACGAGCGGCAGGCTCATGATTGCCATGTTGGAACGCATTGGGATACAGTGGCCGAGCCTCGCTCAATGGATTGCAAGAGAGGCCTTTGTTGGCATGGCTTGTTGCCTACGCTGTTTGGGGAGAGCTGTTGGCCTCTGCTGATGTGTTGGTTATTCACCTGGGTGGTAATGACCTGGGGCTTTTAAAAGGGCAGGCCTTGATCATGTAGGCCATTCGCGATATGTGGCTTTTTCTAAATACTTGGCCTGGCGTCCGCATTACTTAGTCTGCAAATTTAAAATTACAAATTAATTAAAATAAGTAAAAAAAAATTAAAATAAAATTAAATTAAACATGAATGAATAAATAAAGAAGTGAATAAATGGCAGTTCGCTCATAGGCGAGTGAACAAGGAAACCTCCAATGTTGGTGACAGGGCTTGGGTTGATACATTCATCACAGCGACATTGTCTTTGATAAACCTGAGCTGTATAGATCACAGTGGGGTTTACTGGGACCTGAGGGCAATGAAATCTTTCCGTGGCTGTTGCAGCAGGAGCTGGAAGCCATCCCGTGTGGGGGTTGGGGGGATAAGGATAAGTGGATGTTGCCCTTATCCATGGCCGGTAAGGGGGGGTCTATGGGTTCGGTGTGTACCTATGGCACCCTTTGGTGTAGGATAATGTCTATCCTTGAGGAGGGCCCGGGACTAGCCCTCACTGGCTTGAGCCCGGGGGACTTGGCTCGGGCTCACCTTCCAGACAGGGCTGGCCAAAGTCTTATCCACCTTCTGCGATTGGCTTTGGGGCCCGGTATCTCGCCCTACGGGCTAGGGAAGATGGGCAGGAGCTGACTCTTGCCCTAGTCCACCCATGCTGTTGACCCCCCCTTTTTGGATAGAAGTTCAAGACCAAGGTCAAGTTCAAGTTCAAGTTGATTACCATTGTATGTTAATTAGGTATATTAATAAATTGCCCTAGTTTAACCCAAGCCCTGTGTGTTTTCCTCATTTCGTGGGTTGGGCGGCAATGGCTGTTGCTGTGAAACCAGCATAGCCTGTGTGTTTGCTTCTGCATCCCTGTCACATTTCCTCTGTGTGTTGATTTGTAAATAACTCCATCCTGGCAAAGATATTTAAGTCTTCTGTGCTCTCTTGTTTAAAGGAAATCTGCCTTGTGCAGGCTGCCTTGGATTTCCCACTGCTTGGGGAATGAAGAGCATAAAACAATATGTCTCCTTTGGAAAGGCTATCAAGTTTGAAATTCTTCTGAAGAGTCAATGTGCCTTTCCCTTAGATTATCCAGAACTGTTCCTGTTTTCCTATTGTTTCCTGTGGCAAAATTAGATTTTTTGTTATTAAATAGATGCAGTGGGGGCAGGGTGGGTAAGAACCTTTCCCGTCCCACTGCTGCTGTTTTTGTTGCCTCAAAGGCAATCTCAGGATATGCCTCTTCAGTTTCCCCAACAATTCTTTCATTCTGATGTCCTTGAATGATTAACTATGGATCCAGCCCTTTTTGTCAGACACTCTAGCAATTACCATAAATAACTGGATTCAGATTCCAAGTGCTTTTGCTCCTCTCCACAAAAGGTACAGTAAAGTTAATATTCCAGTGCAACTTAAACATGGTAGTAGAGAGAGATAGTAGACATGATGACAGTGTGAGTAAGAGAAGTGCTCCAGCTTTTCAAATACGTGAGAAATAACATGACAGATGATGTAACTAGAGATCAGACCCAAAGCATGGGAAAGTTAATTTTCGGACTACAACTCTCAGAATCCACCAGCTAGGATGGCCACAATTGTACAGGGGAATAAGTACAAATATTCATACAATATTTTCAAATTACAGGGTGAGGCTGGCGTGGGACATAATGGACTTTCCACTGAATAAATGTGAGGCTGATACTGATTTATCTATCAATCTATATTCATTCATCCCAAACCAGACAACTTTTTCTAGGGTCCCACAGGCTCTCTGGAATTAGTAAGCTGAAATGAGAGGTAGAATGATGTGACATGTGTACAGGGACAGCATTTTTAACCCAAACCTTGGGATGACTTTGGATATTTAAAACACACGATAGATGGTAGCTCTAATTGTCAGTGGTTTGTTACATCTACTCTAGATTTTAGTCTGAATTTTAAAAAAGTTATCCAAGGGTGCTGAACCCTAGTCTATAAATAGAGGCGCCTTTAAAGTTAAACACATAGAATATTGACTGCCCCAGTGACATCAGAGCTACCAGCCACCACTAATTGTAGACAACTCCTGAGCAGCTCCTAAACCCACTGGCCTTTAGCTGGAATAGAAGACACCAAACTATTTACTAATCACTACAGCATTGTGTCACCCAAGCTCATTTTGGTAAGGAAACCCGCAAGAATACCATGACTGGTGGTATCAGAAAAGCCATTGCAGTTACATTCCATTTACCTACTTCTCTGCATAGACCAGGGTTCAGTTCCCCAGTTGTCTGTGGAAACTCACTGGGTGACCTTGGGCATGTCACACACTTGCAGCCCCAGAAAAACCCAGATAGGTTTGCCTTAGGGTCTCCATAAGTCAGAGATGACTTGAAGGCACACAACAACAACACCAACAACAACAACATAAATCACCCAAAGTAAACAAGGCTGTTTCTGTTCCCTGATCTGGCTTTTTATTAAAGCATCTGGGCTTTATTATTACTTTTTTAAAAAGTATATACCTCCAGGGTTTTAACTATCTTAGCTTTTTCTCTTGTTTTACCCGGATTTATTTAATAGGTTTTTACCCTATTAAAATCATTATGTTTTTATCTGAAATTATTTTAAACTGTTTATCCTGTTTTAATTGTATGCTACCCTGAGATATCACAATACAGGGTGAGATACACATATTTTAATACAGAGATAATAAATAAATAAGCCAGGCTGAAAAGGATCTAAACAATCTAAAACTTTCTAGAGCTGGGAAGTTATCATTTTTTCCAGAGGAAAATGGAACATAAGATACTGGTCAATAACTGTCCCGGCACATAGGCCATTTCCGCACTGCACTCTTATAGCGCGATTATTCCACTTTCAACATCCTATGGAATCCTGGGGTTTGCAGTTTCAGGAGGGGCTGGCCGGCCGGCCCCTCCTGAAACTGCAAATCCCAGGATTCCATAGAATGTTGAAAGTGGAATAATCGCGCTATAAGAGTGTAGTGCGGAAATGGCCATAGTGTCCATGCTTGACTAAAAGCAACAACAAGGGCACCAGTACTGTATGCCTAAGAGCAGCAGAAATTAAATCTCTCTCAAGGAAGTATTCACGATTTCCAAGGTCCAAATATTCAGCCTTGGCCAGCAGACAGGCCTAAAGAACAAATAGTACCGTAGGTCTCAAGTCTCCAAGCATCTTGCCCACATCACTGAATTTCAGGAGCTGACAGGTATCTAAATCTGCAAGACAGGCTGATGTCTGTCCTGGCTGCATCCCTCTCTGACTGTGCCAAAATGACAGCATGCAAGCGGGTTGCAGGTTGCATATGCAAGCAGTTTTCTCTGTGAAATCCAAAGTAAACTGTCCTTTAGACTCTTTGAGGACCAACTTCTTTTGTTGGCGGGGCGGTGGGGGGGGGAAGTGTGATAGAAATGTGAATAATTAATACAGCTGGGATAACGCGCCATAGCATTAGGGTGGCAACATATGCATCACCCAAAAAGAGAGTGTATGTTTGTATGAAATTTGCACAAGCTAGCTCATGAGTGTCACTATAGTTTTAGGATTAATAATTATAATTTAAATAGCAACAAATAATTATTAGTACACTATTAAGCAGTAGAACAGTAGGGGACACTGCATCTAGGCCTGCTTTGATGGGCATCTTCCAAATTTCTACTCTCTTTTCTTAGTTTTTTAAAAAGAATCTCTACAACAAATTGAATTGGACAGCTCTTCAAACAGAGGACTATCCTCTGTAAAACAGGGAACCTGACCATTCCACAGAACATTTTTCCTCTGAGGATTGAACATGGTCATGCTTTTAAATCTCACTGTAAGACATGACTAAAAGACATGACTTTAGATCAGAATGCAGATCACAATTCAGAACTTCTTCAAAGTCTTTGATCTTCAGTCCAACTGGAAATACTGTATTTCATTTCACTTAGTGCTCTTTGTCCCTGCATCTATTTCATACTGTTGATCTCCTTTCTAAATACAGCCTGTAAACTCTTTGGAGCAGGTACCTATCTTTTGTTTATATTATTTAGTGAAGTGCTATGCATCCTAGTGGCATCCTCTCTACAAAATGTAAATGCTTGAAAGCAGGGCTTAGAAATGTTAATTTGGGGGGGGGCGGGTAAGTGTAACTCCCAGAATATCCAGTACTGTGTGAGTTGTACTCCCAAAACTAATATTTCCAAGCTGTGACTCTAAAGTGGACTAATTATTCAGACCCACAAAACCAGGCTATGCCATAATTCTAGCTCTAAATACCTTGGGATCTTGATACTTGAAGGAATGCCTCTTCATGTATATATCTGTCCAAGAATTCAAATTTGGAGGGACTTTCTTCAGGAAAATATACTGTGGGACAACATGGCAGAACGTCTTGTCTGCTGTGAGACCCTCATTATGGAACACTCTCCCCTAGAAGGCCAGATTGGAGACAGCGTTGCCATTATTCTTACACCACGTGAAAACATGGTTGTTCACTAAAGCCCATTTGGTTTTACAGAAACTCTCATATGGATAAAGGCAGATATCCTGTTGGCCAGTTATGAATGCATAACCTAGAGTTATGTACTGGTGACTATTTTGTATTCACGATTTCTATGTAGCCTCTGGTTTAGGGGATACAGAGGGACCATGAAAGTCCTCCAGTTCCTACCTACTGGGCAACTGTAGCTGCGATATATGAAGGTCTGTTCCCCTGTTGATCAGGAAGCAGCTGCTGCCTGGTAAATGGGGATGGGTGGGGGATCAGAATAGGAGTCCCTGTGTAGCAACCTAATAATGGTTGCTTATAGAATCATAGAGCTGGAAGAAACCACAGGGGCCATCCAGTCCAACTCTCTGCCATGTAGGAACACACACCAAAGCATTTCCAACAGATGGCCATCCAGCCTCTGCTTAAAAACCTCAAAAGGAGACGACTCCACCACATTCTGAGGCAGCATATTCCACTGCCGGATAGCTCTGACTGTCACGAAGTTCCTCCTGAGTTTCAGGTGGAATCTCCTTTCCTGCAGCTTGAATCCATTGCTCCTTGTCCTAGACTCTAGAGTAGCAGGAAATAAGCCCTCTCCTTCCTTGACTTGACATCCCTTCAAATATTTAAACATGGCTATCATGTCCCTTCTTAACCTTCTCTTCTGCAGACCAAACCTACACAGCTCCCTAAGCTGTTCCTCATAGGGCATGGCTTCCAGACCCTTCACCATTTTGGTTGCCCTCCTCTGGACACACTCTAGTTTGTCGATATCCTTCTTGAATTGAGGTGACCAGAACTGGACACAGTATTCCAAATGAGACCTAACCAATGCAGAATAGAATAGAATCGATCTAGATACCATACTCTTATTGATGCAACCAAGAATTGCGTTGGCTTTCTTGGCTGCTGCATCACACTGCTGACTCATGTTCAGCTTGTGATCTACCAAAACTCCTAGATCCCTTTCACACATACTGTTATCCAGCCACGTGTCCCGCTTCCTATATTTGTGCATTCCATTTTTCTGCCTATTCTTCCTCTTCCTCTTCCTCTTCCTCTTCTTCTTCTTCATTTTTATCCCGCTTTTCTCCCCAAGGGGACTCAAAGCGGCTTACAACTATTAAAAGAAACATAACTAAAAACTGTCATATACAAAAGTTAAAACAAAGATTAAACTACAATAATAATTAAAACATGTTAAAATACACGTAAAAACAGCATTAAAATATCAATTAAATAACAATTGAAATGACCAGCAACAGTAGAAATTACATATAAAATGCCTCCTGGAAGAGGAATATTTTTAGCTGTTTCCTGAAGGTAGGCAGGGAGGGTGCCAGTTTAATCTCTTTAGGCAGGGAGTTCCAGAGCCTGGGAGCAGCCACTGAGAAGGCCCTCTCCCGTGTTCCCACCAAATGCACCTATGAGGATGGTGGAATTGAGAGAAGGGCCTCTCCCGCAGATCTCAACTCCCAGGCTGGTTTGTAGGGGGGATATGGTCTTTCAAATAATCTGAACCTGAGCCATGTAGGGCTTTAAAGGTCATCACCAGCACTTTGAATTGCACCTGGATACAGATTGGCAGCCAATGGAGCTGTTGCAGCAGGGGTGTTGTATGCTCCCTGTAACCAGCTCCAGTTAACAACCTGGTTGCAGCTCTTTGAACCAGCTGGAGTTGCCGAGCACTCTTCAAAGGCAGCCCCATGTAGAGTGTGTTACAGTAATCCAACCAGGATGTAACCAAGGCATGTGTCACCATGGTGTTACCTCACTGGAAAACCCTGTCCTGGGGTCTACAATTTTGATATTAAAATATAATTCAATGTGCCTGAGAGGTCACCTGGATAAGCACATAGGCAGCCACGGTCAAACGATAAAAAACCAGGTCAGGCCAATACACTCCCCCATCACGTAGTCCCAGGAGACCTCAAGCTTTGCAAACCCAGAGTACACAATGGGTCCTCAGGCCGTGAGAAGCTGACTTAAGGGGATTAGTGTGTTTGCCCCAAGTTGAGCATTGATAACCGTAAGATCATATCAGGCAAGGACTACTTACATAAAGTCACACCACAACCCAATGCAACCGAAGATCCAGAGACTTTGGCAACACCTTGTAATCTCATCATGCAAAGGAAGTTGCCATTGTGGAGCTTCTTTCTCATTGACACACTCATTGTTCTCCCCGGGAAAGGATTAGCCCTCCAGGTACTCTTTCCCCTACAAACAGTCCCTGTTTTTGAGCAGTTCTTTGGATCACTCCCGGTAATCCCAGCAGACCATTTCTCTGTCCATTGAGCAATCCCCTCAGCCCTCTTCGTGCTGAGCTCCACTTCTTCACTGTTTTTCCCAGACCAAGGACTTCAGGAAAAGGTGCAGTATGACCCCAGCTACAATCCCTTCAATATTTCCCCTATCCAGTTTCCTCTCTTTTGCTTCTTAATAGGTCTTGAGTGAGTGTGTGAGTACTTGCATTAGTGCGTGAGACCTTAATTCAATAAAATCATTTATTAGACATTTTTGTTTGGTTTTTGGCTTGGCCTGACTCTGTAAAAACTGCATAAAAAGACCCCGCTAGGTTACCTTTCCTCTCACATTGCTATTACTCATACTCTGGCCAGTTTCCTTTCCCTACCATGTGGAGCACATTAAGGCGTCCCCCAAGGGACCCCAGAAATCAGGGTAACAAAGGCCAGGTCTGGCATCTCAAGGAATGGGCGCAGCTGGTGCACAAGCCTTAATTGCACAAATGCACTCCTGGCTACTGCTGAGACCTGGGCTTCCAGGCTCAGAGCTGAATCCAGGAATACTCCCAAGCTGCGAACCTGTGTCTTCAGAGCGAGTGTGACCCCATCTAATGCAGACTGGACCCCTATTCCCTGATCTGTCTTTCTACTGACCAGGAGCACCTCTGTCTTGTCTGGATTAAGTTTCAGTTTATTTTCCCTCATCCAGACCATTACTGATGTGAAGTACTGGTTTGGGACGAAGACAGCTTCCTTGGCTTGTGGTGGAAAGGAGTAATAAAGTTGGATGTCATCCGCATACTGATGACACTGAACCTCAAAATTTTGCAAAACCTCTCCCACCCAGAGGTTTCATGTAGATGTTAAATAGCATGGGGGACAAGACCAAACCCTGAGGGACCCCACAGGCCAAAGGGTAGGAGGTCGAACAGGAGTCCCTCTGTACCTCTTTCTGGGTTTGGCCCTCCAGGAAAGAACAGAGCCACTGTAAAACAGTGCCCCCCAAGTCCCATCCCCACAAGGCGACCCAGAAGGATACCATGGTTGATGGTATTGAAAGCCGCTAAGAAGTCTAGCAGAACCAACAGGAACACACTCCCTCGTCTATTTCTCGGCGTAGGGCATCCGCCAAGGTGACCAAAGCCGTCTCAGTCCCATAGCCAGGCCTGAAACCTGCCTAAGTGCAGGACCTTACATTTCTCTCAGTTGAAATTCATTTTGTTAGCTTTGGCCCAGCTCTCCAATCTGTCAAGGTCATTTTGAATTTTGATTCTCTGTCCTCTGGCATAGTAGCAGCCCCACCCAATTTGGTGTCATCTGCAAATTTGGTCATCTATTCACCAGGATTGCAATCATAGTTTTAAAATGTTTTAAACTATTTTAACCAGTTTTAACCTGTCTTTTTAACTTGTTAATTTTTTTTTAGCCTTTAAAAATTATTTTATTGTTACACTGCTTGAATTAGTCCTGTTGGTTTTACTGTATTTCACTCTGAGATTTTTGGACAGCAGGTGTGGTATAAATATTTAAACAAGTGAATAAATAAATAAATAAGCAAGCCATCATTTGACATTGGATGGCTATCTCACAGGAATTACTCTGTGTGGCTTCCTTATTTAGCTGTTGCAGGGCCATTTTCCTAGCAGGAAGCCTAGGTCAGGCATATGGCATCTGATCTTAGGGCTCTATAAAATGAGAGGCAAGATGCAGCTGCGCTTCCCCGCCATCAGATGAAAAAAGTTCAAAGCTCAGCATTTCTCACAGGTCTTTGCCTGTTCTATTAATATTATGGCAGGCACAGAACAATAACTATCTTTTCAGTTCTATACTTAGCATCATAAAATTGGAAGTAGGTTATCTAGTGCACCCTGCTATTTTGGCTTCACTCTGTTTCCTACATGATGACCATGTGGGCTCATTATACTTAGGACTTGGAAAAGTCACTCTTTGGACTACAGTTTCCAGAACTCCTTGGACAGTTTAGGCTAGCTAGTTCACTACAGGATTGGAGTTTTAGCCATCATCATTAGCCTTATTTCCTGTAGGAAAGAATTGGGTGGTGAAATTAATTTCCGTGTGGGTACTCCTCCCCCGAAAACATGCTGGCATTGTGGTCTTGCCTACTTGCTAAATTTAAGGACACCTTAAAAACAACACAAAAACAAAACAAAACTGTGCTTGGAAAGTTACTTTTAAGAAGAATAAATATAACGACATGGTGAAACCATTCACAACTGAACAGAAGTATGCCCTCCATCATTTCACAGATACAAACCAGGAAACATGCAGAGAAATAATATAGTATGGTCAAGATTTGTTACTGAGGAAAAATATACTAGCTAGGACAGGTTGTAGCCATTTGCTTTTGCCTCAGCCTACTGGGAAGGGCAAGATTTCTTGTTCTTTCCCTCACTGAACTAATTGAATGCAATGTACTTTTGCTCTTTGAACTCAATTTGCAGCCAGTGAAGTAAGCCTAGGACAAAAGGGGGAAATGGGGAAAAGAGAGAGAAACTGGGGCATTTAAAAAGCTGCTGAAAAAGTGGGATGACACTTTTGCTGCCAAATCAGAACAGATGGAGAATATGTGGATTGTGTAGAACAATAACCACAATCACAACACTGTATTGGACAACCACTAACAGGTGAATAATACTGTGTGTTAAACAAAAATTGAACTATATGAACCAGACTCCTAAGCATATAAATGTAGTGGTTGTCCAGAAGAATATGTGCCAGCATGATGATGCTCTGTGTTCCAAGGAGTTTTTAATGGCTACTTCCAGATTGTGGAGCACCCTTCAGGGGAGACCAGGCTGCCTGCCTTCTGTTGTCCTTCTGCTGACATGCAAAGAACTGTTTATTCACTAAGCTTTTAGCAACTGACTGCACTGTAAGGAATGTGTATGTGTGTTTCCTGTTGGATTCTGTACTTTTTGACTGAGGAGTTATAAAATTGCTTTTCATTCAACTGTACTTCAGTATTATAATTTGTTTAAATGTGATTCTATCATCAGTAAATGCTGGTGGTCATTGAAGAGGTGAATCTGTTTTCATCTGAAGTTTAACACAGCTATCCAAGAGGCTGAGCCGTATACTTAAAATAAGTTCAGCATCTTGGACAGCTCATTTGAAATTCAGACTCTAACCCACAGTTGATTCACTCTCCACTGTTATCACCGTGAACTGGCCTGGCCTTTGGTAAACCTTAGATATCGTTTTTGATATCGCAATTCGGCCCTGCTTTGCCACCCTCAGCCAAGTGTTTGTGAGGCCCTCAAACAAGCACCGAGCTAGGCATGGCTATTATATGCTGACTCATACTTGTTTACACCAAGGCAAGCCAGAAACTGCCAGATCTGCTTTAGGAGACCTCCCGAAACAAACACCTTCATTACAGATGCACGTTAACACAAAGAGACCCCTGCCCCGAGCAGGCACCCTGGCGAGCTGAGAGCTCAACAGACCAAGCAAGCTGCATCTGCATACTGGCCATCCTATTGTCAATTCGGACCTAAACTCAATCATGTAAATACTGACTTTTCGGAGACATTGTCCTGAGCCCAAACCTCATTGTTTTTGCCCCAGACCAGACTAGCCCACGGTCATTCTTTCCCTAATAAAACCCCCCAGTTCCAAGAGTTCCTTGGACCGCTCCGGAGTTTCACCCAGCCTTGCCGCCGCTTCGTTCTGCGAGCTCCCCTCAGCTGCCGTGCTAAGTTTCCTTCTCTTCAATTGGACCTCTCCAGGACTACGAGAAAGGTGTCGTATCACCCATTTCCCCCCAAACTCTCATTCCCTGTTTCTTAGTTAGCTGTGTGCATGTGTTGTCTTATTTGATGTTTGCCTGTTAATAAAACTAGCCATTTTGTTACTTTAAAACTTGTCTGGCTGCTCTTCTGACCTGATGCTGTATACATAGGGTTAAAGATCCCCACAAAGTTACCCTGCCTCTCGCTAGCTTAAGAGAGTGCTCCAGCTAATTTCCCCACCATTTCTTGTTGTTGTTGGATTATTTGAGCATCCCTCCCGGGACCCCCAGCCACAGGGTAACACCACCTAACACTGGAGCCACCCACTGCCAACGATTGCAGTACTTATGACTGTGGTGCCACAGTGGCCAACTTCCATTGCTATAGCAGAAGTTGCATTCTTAATTTGCAATGGCTTGAGCACAAAAAATTAATCACATTGTGTGTGGTGAGCACCATTGCCATATCAATATATTTCACCTATTTTACTTCACTTTTGTATCTCTTTCTTTCTTTTATTCTTGTCATATCCTATTGCTGTAGACTGCTAAGACACTGGCTGTTCAAATGAAAAAAAAATTTTTTGCAGAAAGTCATCATCATCATTTTGGTTTCATTATGCTCCCACAGCAACAACAAAAATGTAACTCATTACTGGCAATGGTTTTGCTTATAATTCATTAATTCCAGGTTCTGACCTTGCCCATGCTGTGTTGGTAGCAGTGCTATTACCTTTTGGGCCTCTGCTTTGGTGGTGCTGCAGTACATGAGAACAAAGGCCAGGAAACACCATATCTGGGGAGATGCAATAGAGGCACTGAGGTGAGAGCCTGGCTTCTGCTACTAAAGCCACTGGACTCCAACATCTTCCACATACTAACTGTGACATAAAACATGGAAGAGATAAGGATTCTTGGTGCAAAAAATATGGAAAAGGAGCTAATATTTGTAGCATTGCCACACATTTATCTATGCTAGCACTAGGGTAGGCACAGCAGCCTGTTTCTAACAGCTGCAGGTGATTTTTGGTTCTCAGTTCTGCTAAGCTCAACTTCAGGACAGTTAGAGAAACCCCAAAGTAGAGTTTGACACTTTTATCTAATCTGACACATTTATCTAATATATATATTGCACACATTGCTGTAAAGAGTTGCTCTGAAATGTCTCAAGTTATTTAATGTAAATGTTTAGTATTTTTCTGAACCATCTCAACAGGATCCCATGAAGGGCTAAAACTGAACACAAATCATGAGGGCCAAAGCTCTCAGACACAGATAAAATTTAGAATTATCTCAGTTAGAAACAGCTCTTCCCTGTAATCCTGTAGCAGATTTGATATCATATCAACCTCTGCCTCCAACTGGTAAGTGGTTTCAGATCCTACTCAAGTTATTGCCAGGTTATCATTTCGGCTGTGTGCTTCTTGGAGACTGTGTCTGGAGATTGGCTTGACTTTACAAACAAGCTAATGAAAAACACAATCAGCCTGAGTGCTTTCATGTGAACTCCTGAAGAAAGGCCATGACTGGAAAAAGCATGCGCTAGCCTTTTGCTTTGCTTGGTGCAGGAGGGAAGAGAAACTGTTACAGAGAACTGATCTATTTCTCTGCAGGATTTGGTTAGCTTTCCTGCAGTATGACATGGTGAAAGAACACTTCTTGGCATGATGCTCATTCAGTTAGATCAATGGAACTTAGCTGTGGCTTGGCTGAGGCCTGTATCAGTAACACAACTTTTTAGGAGTAATGGAATTTAACAGGAAATTGCGTACACTGAACAAATTCATTTTAAAAAAGCCATAATGACCCCATTTATAAAGCCATTACCAATTCATTTACTAAATTTGTGTGTTGATTCATATTAACTGAACATTAAAACAGAATGAAAAGAACACATTGTCATCCCACCCAAATGCTAGTTACCAAAAACCTGTTGTTAGTTTGTCTTAAAGTTTTATAGCTGCAATTTTCTGTCTGGCAACTTTATAAATCACACCTGAGGGAGACCCATTAGAACATCTGTTATTTCACTCTTGCATTTCCTTCTTGAGAGGTGGATGCTAAACTTAAGAAAACGCACTTATATCAGGTTCATATCACTATAACTGTCATGGTTCCATCCTATGGAACCCTGAGAATTGTAGTTTAGTGAAATACTTAGAATTCCCTGCTAGAGAACTCTAGTCCACTGCTCTGAACTACAGCTTAGGCATTCTGATTGCCTGTAGACACTAGAGAATTAAACCAATATAAACTTCAATCCAATTCTTTTCAGGGTGCTTTGGGAGTAATTCCCAGGAAGCCTGACGAACGCACTAGAGCACTCTAGCACAGAATTTTAAATACTTCGTGGCACTAGATATCCCAGAACTCTTTAGGACAGAGCTTTAACAGTTAAAAGGGCAGATAGATGATGGCTCCTAAGCTCTGGAATTCCCTTCCTGGAAAGGCAAGAATGGCTTTCTCCTTGATGACTTTCCATCAGCAAGAAAAAGCTTCCTTTTTAAAAAAAAATCCAACAATTTTTAGGGTAACTGTTTGTAAAGAAAGAGCTTTTAATAGAATGTTGCATTGTTTTTGGCTGAACTGACTTCAACTGCTTTTTAAATTCTTCTCAATATATGTTTTACTTTCTTTTAATATGATTAATAGCTTAATTACCTCTTAATGGCAGTCTTTCCCTGTCATGGAAAAAAGGCAGGAAATATGGTCAGCAACAGAACAGGTAGTGGTGATACACTCTAGGAAGTCATACCTGTGAGAGTATTCACATTTGATTTTAATGAGCAGCCCCCATTAAGCAAAACACAGCAGAGCCCAACCACCTTACCCTATGTACAGATCATCCTGTATTTGTTCAACTCCTTATCTTTTTTCTACCTGTCTTTCCTGTTTTTCCTCAAAATAATAATAAAAACTCAACTAGGGAGCAATTGGAGAAAAATGCCAACTGAAAACAGGTGCCTTAGTGGGCAGGAAATGATGTAAAGCTGTGGTTCTTAACCTTATCTTTACCAGGGATCCCCTATATATATAATTTGTTGCTGGGGACAAGAAAGACTTAACTCAAGATTTAAATATTTAAATTTAGATTTAAATATTCAAATATTTAACTATTTGAATATTTATTTAAAGTTGGTCATCAGTTGCTCAGCTTTATCCCTTATTTTTCCAGTAGACAATGCAAAGGAAAGGAGGCTTGTTAATGGTCAATGGAGTAGCATGCTGAGATCCTTCAAGTGCCAGGAAAGTAGAATAAACTGGAATTTCCTAAAGGAAAGTTATGAATGGGAGGCAGGTCTAAAGAATAATTTCTTTTGCCTTTCCCCAAAAACAGCACCTGGAAAGTAAGGGTCCTGGTGCTGCTTTTGGGGAAGGTACAAAAGAAATGCCATTTCCCTCTGAAGGAGCATGGAGAGTATAGAGAGGATAGGTGCTTCTAAAAGAACCACATACCCTCTCTCTACTCTCTTGATGTTCCTTTGGGGAAATGGCGTTTCTTTTGCCCTTTCTTCCCACAAAATAGCACTGGAAAGTAAGGGTCTTGGTGCTGCTTTGGGGAAAAGCATGAAAGAAATGCTTTCAAAAGCACCTACCCTCTCTACACTCTCAGTGCACCTTCAGAGGGAAATGGTGTTTCTTTTGTGCTTTTCCTCAGAGGAGTACTGAGATCCACAACGCTTTGCTTCCAAGCAGCCACAAGAATAAAGGGACTCCTTTCTGTTTTTGAGCCTACTTGGAAGCGAAGCTCTGCTGTGCTCCCTGGACCTGGGCTCAAGCAACATTGCCACACTCACTACACAAAGCCTGGGCTGGGCATCTTCCCTTGTCTTCTGGACTCCCCTCTTGCCTTCCCACCTTTGGGTCTCTCTAGCACAACGATGAAGTAGATTCAGAACCTCTAGTGCAAGATGAGACACCCACCACTGCATTGTTGCCACTGCTGCCACCATCATTACTGCCGCCTTCGAGGAATCTGGGACATGCTGAATCAGCTAGCCACAGGTAGCAGGGACATTTTTTTTGTCCCTTATATCTAGGATTTTCCCTATTTTCTGGGATGAATGGCAGTCCTACATAGACCCTCTGTGAGGGCTCCATGGACCCCAGATTAAGAACCACTGATGTAAAGAGCTTGTTTTTCTTGCCAGGACTGCAACCCCAGGAGCAAAACGAAGCATGCACAGTCATTTTCAGCCACTGAGAAGGTCACATGGATTTCAATGACTGCATATGATGAAGTGCACTTAATTTCTTCCCAAGGAGTCGTGGGACTTGTAGTCCACTTCTCTTCATAATTTGGTCTCTCCAGCTACTACCAGGCTTCATGGAATCTGCCCAATTTCCTCTGTCCCAGAAGTGTGGACAGTGCAGCCCACAGATTGCATGTAGGCTCCCTAAGCTCCCAGTATTTTTAGTTTTACCTCAAAATCATGCCAACCCATGAAACACACAGAAACACATAGTAACACCCTCCCACATCCTCCAGCCCCATCAGAAACCTTCACTCCCAAATGTCTCCTTTTTCAATTATTTCCTGGTCAAAAAGGTGACCATCAATGACCTTGTGCTCCCTATTTTGGCTTGGATTTGGGCAAAAAAGAAGCATTTTCTCATACTAGCAAGGGGTGGCTCAGGGGGGTGGGGTGAGGGCCTCTGAATCACGGTTGTCCAGACAAGGAACATATACGCTCACATGTGTCTGTGAGAGGACTAGCAGGAAAGAGAAGGGTTCACAAATTCACTGGGGATTTATGAGTAGCTCTGCCAACTACCCATGCAACCCCTCAGTATCTGTGGCACATCTACTCAAAGGGCATATCTACAAAACTCTGATGAGCTTGCAAGCCAAGCCACTTGACAGTCAACTATTCTTTATGTGCATTACAAAAGTAAAAATGACTGAATGGTCATTCCCTGTTTACAAGGAATCCCGGGATGCGTTTGAGCATGATATCTAGCATTCTTACTGCCTTAACAAACTATAATCCTCATAACTGTTTGGGGATAATAAGTGGTATAAAACCAATCTATGCATGTAGGATGAATATACCCTTAGCTGGTCTTCAAAAACATAGCAAAACTCTATAGCTTACAGATCTATTGGACTTCAAACATTGGACTTGATTATGTAATGGCTGATTACTTGAGGCTAAAAGTCAATGGTGGTGTTCTTTTTGATGATGATTTCCATGAATTCCAGAATTTGCTGCTGGCTCCTCTAGTAAATGAATGCTTTTGTGGTTATAATCTATTTTCAGGTTGTTTTTGTTCACATTGTGGGTGTGCCTGGGCTCCTTTAGAGCATGGATCCTTTATGATTATGCAGACGCCTACTGGTGATGGGACAGATCTCTTCCAGACATTCTTGTTGACTGAACCTATCCCAGCAAGCCAGTCACGCATCCAACAGATGTTTCTGCTTTCTCTCTTATGAAGCCAGATATATCTTCCATTCACCATGCCAAATTAACATCCTTTGCTCCTGAAAAAAAAAAAGTGAAGATTGCCAAAACCCTTTCCATTTAGGAGAGTTTTAAAAAATCTAATGCAAAACAAGTTATGATTTGCTGACAGTTGATTTTGTCCAAAAAAGAAAAAAGAAAAAGCCACCTCCCTTTCCCCACTGGAATCTAGACCAAAACAGTCAATTTCCCGAATCTGGCTGATGCAGAGATGTAACACCATGTAGCATCTTAAGAAAGATTGGATCAAAATACCTGCCCTTGTTTCACAGCCATTTTCCTAGCCTACACATATGAATCCTTCCCTTTCACCAGTAAAGTGGACCCTGTGAATAGCAATTCACCCAGTCTGCCCTAGGCTTTTGGGAATGGTGAGTAGCCTTTAAATTATTTTGGCAACCAGGCAATACTTCTGTCTCCTGAACCATTACCAACAAAATACTGGAAGGTAGGGAGCATCAGCTGATTGCTCAGTCCATTGGCTATGTTGGTAAGGGCTGTTGAGAGCTGCAGGCTTCCAAAAAGCTTTACTTGGCTTAGTCCATTGAACAACATTCTACCTTCATACTGCCTTGAGAGCCACACACAGCAATGGAAGAGAAGGATGTTTTAAGGACACTACTCCCTATTTTTCTGTTCTGGAAGGAGCGGGTGCAAAGAAATGCTGTCATCTTTCCCAAATATGAGAATTTTTGAATTTACCTGACTTTTAAGACCTTTGGAGAGGGGAAGGGATTTTCTCTGTCCTATCACCATCTCATGAAGAAGAGAACTTTCTCAATGGCTGTTCTCAATTTGTAGAATTTCCTACCATAGAAGGCCTGATCAACCTCCTGTCCACCAGCAAGCAAGGACCTTTTTATTTATGCAGGCCTTTGGCATTTCAGTTGTGGTGGCAGAATTATTTTTCATGGGATATGCTATGCCTTCATCTTTTTACTATGCTTTAATGTGTTTTTAATTGTTGTAATTTAGTGTTTCTTAACATAACTAATTATTTAAATGCTTTTAAATTTTTGTATCAAGTAGGTTTTTAGGGCACTCCATTCTTAACTTGATGTGAACCACCTTGCATTCTGTCTTGGGAGAGAGACAGGATATTAAATAAATAAATAAATAAATAAATAAATATTCCAGAACTAAGCCACCAACTAATGTCACTGAATTCCCTGTATTTTTAGTGGGTACTGTGATGGACTTGATTGCATTTTGGGGACTATTTTGCTCACCAAACTTTACTTCACATTCATATATGGTTTTAATGATACCTATAGTCAACTCTTAATCTTAAACTTCTCAGAGGCAGGAGTCTTACAGACTTTGATATCATTACAGGCACATCCTGCCTGAAATGAAAATATGCCTCTGATCTCACAGTGGTTCTGATCGGAAGCAAAACCTGAGTTGAGAAATTGGCCCTTTCCGCACAAGGAAGTTAAGACGGACCAAGGAGTCCTGTCATGGAGGTCATCCGCACCTTGGATCAGACTAGGTTCAGACTATTTACCTTAGTTCCACACCTAAGTCAGATCCAAAACGCCCCCAAGTAGTCCTCCAGCGTGCTAGGTGAAGACTGGAAAAAACAGGTTTTTCAGTGTTCCAGAGCGCACCATTTCGTTCCTGCTCAGTTGTGCAGATGCACAGATTTGTACCAATGCGAGCTTGCAATCAGTGGAGGGCGGGCTGTGGGCCTGACCAGCTTCAGCGGTTGGTCTGGACCCACAAACAACCGGAAGCTGTCATTTTGTAAGCCTCACTAGTGTGGATCTAAAGACCTTGCACTGCTCCGCATTGCCCTGGAACCAAGAGAGGAGCCCTGCGGAAGGGCTTAAGGGACAGTCCACGTTGCTTTGAGCCAAGAAGAACTGGTAAGTAATGGCACAGAGTGATTCACTTGCCTCGTGCGGAAAGGGCCATTGTCCCAGATGTCTCTGGGAAGTGCCTTTGGGCAAAGTGTTGGACAGGTAGACTGATAATCACTTTCTACTTGACTGAGATACTTCTTTAAACTGAGAGCCAAATTTTATATTTTACAGGGAAATCTAGATGGCGCTATAGTATGCTGTAAATGACAGCCAATCGCAGAACTGTTCACTCTATTATGAGTTAATCCAGATTATGAATGTGATGTTCCATGATGGCTTTCTGTTCATCCTACCACTTTCCCAGGGGTGGTGAAGACATGGGAGAAAACTTTCTTGGTGGCTGCTCCAGGGCTATGGAACTCCCATCCAAGGGAGGTTTGGTTGATCCCCTCTTTGCTTTCTTTTCAACCGTAAGAAAAGACTTTCCTATTTAAACAGGCTTTCAGCCTTAACTGATTGGGGTATAGCGACATGCAATAGGTATGGTGTTTTAATATATAATAGATGTTTCATTTTTTTTAATTTTTTAAAAGGATGTTTTTTAAAAGGATGTTTTAATGTTTTAATGAGATTGATTATTCAATGCTTTTAAAGCCTTTGTATTACATATTATTGAGCTATTTTAACTTATATTGTAAAGTGCTTTGAGTTCCATTTTGGGAGAAAGGTGGGATATTATTCAATCACTCAATTGATCAAACCTTCCCAACCATTCCAATGGACAATGTCAGGGATGATAGGAAGTGTGGCTTAATAACCTTTGAAAGTTCATATAGCTACATTCATGCCAAGCAAATGTTCTTGTTGGTTTATGGTTGGTTTATAGTTATACAAGAAGCTGGAAAAAGAAAAGAATTAACTGAATCTAGACCAAATTAGTGATGACTATGGGTGAAGCTGGGCATAATATACACCCCTTCTCCCATATCTTCTTTTTGGACCACAGCAGCCTTTAGTATTTTAAAGGAGAAAAATTGCCCTGAAGGTAAATATGGAACAAAACAGTTTTCTTTGAAGCAATTTTCTGCCAATACTTACTGGAATTTAAGCTTCCATCCTGCAAGTGACTACAAGAATGTTTGAACCACCAAAACATCACAGCATTATTTTGTGTACATCTGAGATACGCTGAACATAACTCTGTCATGTTAGGTGTGGCATTTGTACTGTTTTGCTTTCTTTGTCAGCACGTTACTAAGGATTTGTCTTGAGATCATAACTGAAGTCTCAGCAGAGAAAGTTATGTCATGCAGCTGGATTTTGAATCAAGATTACACATTTCCATTTGTATGGAATTCATTCAAAACTAACTGGGCAGTTGTCAACAGTGTATGTTTTTTCAGAACCAACAATGTTAACAGATATAATCCAGTTGTCCTTTTTTTTCAGAAGAAAATGCACTAATATAGATCACATTTTCATTCACATGCACACACATGCTTCTGGAAGTGGAAGGGTTTTTTTTAGAGACTATATCCTATATTTGTAAGTACAGAAGACATCAAAAATGAACAAAAGATGAATGTCTGCTTTGTAAGTCAAGGAAGTGAAGTTAAGGAAAATATATCAGACCTGAGTTTCAAGGAAACATATGGCTTAGCACTTTAGTCAGAAGTATTTGTCTGTTTTAAAAGTTCGGCAATAATTCAGTTTCATTCATGCTGCTTCCAAAAAGGGGCTTTTCAGGCATTGTGCAGCTATTCCATCTTTTCCTGCAGATCTTTCTTTCTTTCTGGGAAGGAAATAAAAGGATAGAAGGAGTACAAACAGCAGATGCTACCTCTCACCTCCTTTTAAATTCCTGCCCATGTCTGAGGTAGTAAAAGTCTCATCAGGAAGCACTGTCTATTAGAGAGGAATATGTGCATGAAGGAAAATATAGTTGGCCGTCCAGATATGCTAGGGTTAGGGGCACAGGACCCCTGTAAAAGTGGAAAAATCACAAATATATAAATGTCTGTGTATGTCTGCTGGGAGGGGAGGGAGGTATGGTGGGGAGAATAGACACCTGAGGCTCAAACCAGGTGGGAAAAAGGAGATGGAAAGGGAGTGGGTCAGCATGGTGGCCCTATACTTCCTCTCTCATCAGTCTCCTTCCTTGGGTATGTGTGGGGGCTAAGGGTTTGTGCTGCTGAGAAATTGGGTTTTGAGCCCTCCTAAGCTGGCTGGGCAGCAACTTGTGGAGGAGGAGGAGGAGGAAGACAATGACCAAAGGTGGATATTTAAAGGCTGGAGACAGTGAGTGGGAAGGTACTGCTGGAAAAGAAGCTCTTGAGTTTGGGGGGGACAGGGTTTGGAGAAACTCACAAATAATCATATCTGTAAATTGGAGGGCCACCTGTAAGGTGAAAAGGTAGCTTAATATGTCATATATTCTGGTAGTTTTTTGCACTTAAAAGCAACAACCACAGTGTTTAAATTATATTGAAATGTAGTATATGAATTATCTTCTAATGCTGGACTAAGGCCCTTTCCGCTCCACCCTCCCAACCCTCCACAGGGATGGGTGAAGGACAGGACTGCGAAGACATCATGCAGAACCGTAGTTGCAGTCCCGTCCTTCTCCTGTTCCCAGGTGGTGCAATCATAGAGTAAATTATTGATGGGTGATTGCACTGCCATCCCACACTTTTCTGGTGTGCGAGCATCCAGAAGTGCATTGGCTGTGCTTCCTGCCCCAGCGCAGCCTGGAACAGTACCTGGCTGTGCTTTGGAAGGAAGCCCTGGGGTCATCATACTTCCTGGATCCCAGAGGCAGCTGGAACAGAGGGGAAAGCTCTAATCATGTTCCCCTCCACTGCCAGGATCCCCACAGGGTACCACTGGGATATGTACTGTTCTAGGCTGCGCTGGGGCAGGAAGCACAGCCAATGCACTTCTGGATGCTCGCACACCAGGAAAGTGTGGGATGGTGGTGCAATCACAGGTGATTGATGGGGAAAACCCATCAATAATTTACTCCATAATTGCGGAAAGGGCCTTAGACTCTGGGAGACCAGGGTTTGAATCCCTCCTCAGCCATGGAAGTTCACCAGGTGACCTAGGGCTAATCATACCCTCAGTCAGCCTAACAGGAAGGCAATGGCAGATCCCACTCTGAACAAATGCTGCCAAAAACAAAACAAAACAAAAAAAACAGAGCGGTGATAGTGTCACATTAGAGTTGCACAGAAATGACATGAAAGCACACAACAACAACAACAACCACAACCCCGCTAAAGGTTATGGGTATTTTGTGATTAACTGCTGTCACCATATTAAAAATCTGGCAAAGGGTTTTTTTTTTAAAAAAATGTTTGGTACATCCTCATGACTTAGGAGCTTAAGAAAGTGAGTCACATCTGATATGATTGGCTGAGGGTTTGTAAAGTAGAGGTACAGTTAGGGTCTTTTTGTGTACTGTTTCCATTGTAAGGTATTCCCTCCCAAGGACAATTTGTGGCCATGGACTAGATGCCAGGCCAGGACTCTCCCAAGACATTTTGCTGCCTGAAACAAAACCCAAAACAGTGCTAGCGGTCATCCCCTATCTACATACAGAATCTGGCTGGGTTGGGAATCAAATCCTATTCTGCCATGGGTGATGGGACTGCATTCTGCACAGTATCAAAGGCAGGAAGCAGAAGTTTTCAGCCTCATCTAGCACCAGAAGGAAGTCAGGCAATGGGATCAAGTAATGGAGGATTTGGTAGTTATAGCAAATTGGGGTAGGGACAGGTCTATTGCATATGGCTTTAGTGTAACAGGTCATTTGGCCTTTAGATGGAAGGCTTAATATGATACTGGCTTGATGCATCATGCTGATATGGTACTTGTCTTCTGAAATTGTATATTAAGTACTAAAAATGGGATATAGATTGCTGGTGGTATGGATCTGTGTGTGAGTGTGTGCACGCATGGACAAAAAGAGGCAGAAAAGAATGGTTTCAAATATGCAGCCAGAGTAATTATAATGAACGTTTAATCCTAAGCATGTGTCTATCTTGCTTAACACTAGTTGTTAATATGCATGCTATGTGGCCATCTCTTTCTCATCTTTTCCTCAGGATTTTATGTCTTCTGTACCTTGCTTCAGTAAGAGTCTTTGCTGGGGGAATACAAGGACGAACTTGAATCTTGAACTCCATTATCATTACAGACAAATAGGGGTGGGAATGATGATTTAGAGAAAATTACAAGTGCCTGACTTATACTGTGGTAATTTGAAGCAGGTGGCTGAAAAGAATTCTGCTAGAACATGTTTGAGGTCAGTGGGTTGTGAAAGAAGATTTAATTGCACTGGTGGTCAATAGGATATGTTCCAGTGTGATGTGGGAGACCTCGGTAAAGCCTCACACTCAACAAAAGAGGTGCAGTAATGGGAGTCATAGCAGTGATGTTGTGTTGGCCCCAAACTGCTTTCTTCCATGCTAGCTATCCCTAACAGTCTGTGGAATGAACAATATGAAATCCTCAGAGAGATCATTTCAGCCACTTCCTTGTCCCAAATTTCTGTACGTGGAAGGAGAAACAAAAGACACACAATTCTTAGGTGTCAGGAACTAGGAGTCAAGCCATGAGTCATGCCTATGTGTGTGTTAATATCCTGTTCTTCTTCCAAAGAACAGCACTTGAGGAAGATGACTGAAACAAATGAAATAAATACAATTAAAAGCTAAAACAGATTAAAACAATAACTGAAAACACTTCAATAAAGGAAAGAACATCCAACCAGTGTTTTTTTTTTAAGAAGAACTTCTGCAACAAACCAACTGCTAAATACCTATTTGAATAGGAAGGTCTTTGCCTGTTGGCAAAAGGATGAGAGATGAGAGATGGCCCAGGCCCTCATAACAGGAAGTTTTAGAGCCTAGGAGCAACCACTTGAAAAGCCCTCTCTGATGTCCCATTCTGGGAGAGGCAGGACTGAGTTCAGCACGTCCCCTGAAGACTTCAAAACCTGGGTAGGTTTATATACAGTCTTTCAAATAGCTTTGGTCCCATGTTGTACAACAGAGCTGGTCAATGTGTGACTGGGGGCTTGGGGAATCTCCAAGCTGTTTCTGTGGCTCTAACTTTCAACCCTGCTCCCAAGGGTGAACAGCCATGGGTGGAAGCTTCAGAAGTAGTCTTTTGGCTACTTCTGGTTCATACTGTCCTACATTTCCACAGATGAAACTGGACCACACTTGGCCAAGCAGCAGCAGAGTGTGGTCAAGATGGCAAAAGTTATTAATGAGGATGAACACACAAGTTAGAAGAGGCTGCAACAGTTTGCTTTTGCCTGACTTTATTCTGTTGAGTTGATTAAGTGAAAACTATTTTTGCATTTTGAACTCAGTTTGCAGCAATGAAAGTAAACTGGGGACAAAAGGAGAAGGAAGGAAGAGGAGAGAGGCACTGGAATATTTTAAAACCAGCTTAAAAAGTGATATTAGAAGACTAACTAGGGCTGTCTCTGCTAAAGTGAAATAGTTGGGTGATATGCTGGTTAGGTTTTGGTTTTGAGATTTTTGGCATGCTGCAGCCCATGAAAGTCAGAAATTTTAAAAAAGTTTAAAAATTTTTTTTTAAAGGTCCATGGACCCAATGAACTTAACCACTCCCATTGTATATAGACTTATTGATCATAACTAGTACTTTTAGTTCTTCCCAGAAACATCTAAGTGCATTTTATATCTTATTCACAGAAATTAATCTTATAGCAGACAGAAGGAAAGATGAAGAGCAACACAGTTTGAGCCACAGTAAAACTATATGATGTAAGGAGTTTAGTAACTAAGGTAAATATATCAACATTGCTCTCTCAGGGTTAATAAAGTATGGAGCACAGAACAATGAATAAACTTTATGATTCCATGACACCTATCAAAAGAGTATTGATCTGCTGCTCCCTTAATAGCATTATGCAGAAGGCAGATACCTGGGGAAGTCTGGGGAACTTTTTCTTCCATAACTAGTTTTGGTTATGGAGCCATCCATCCATCTGTAATCTTAGATGAAGGCTAAAAGGCATAGATATAACCCAATGACAAAGAAATGTTTATGGCTTACTACTCTTATTGCACTCCGAGCAGAAAGTGTTTTATGATCTCTGTGTTATGAGGTAGGTAGCAATTATCCCCATTTGAAAATGTGAATATAGTAGGTTGTCTAAGACAGGCCCAGGCCACCCAGTGAGTCCATGGCTAAACTGGAATGTGAAACCTGGTTTCCTTGGCTCAGCTTCATTTCCCTGTCAGTGTGTGTTAACTGATCTCATTCTCTCCCTCTCCCTCTCCTCCTCTCTCCCTCTCTCTTTCTGTATATTTAGTGACTTGGGCCAGGAGTGACAACTGTAAACTGAGCTAGACCTGGCATCTCAGAAGAAATCTGACCTATTCTCTTGACACCAAGCTCTAATGTTAAAGTAATAGTTCCAATGTTAACCAATAAGTTTAGATTCTACTGTGATTAACCTCTTTAAGGTGTAATTTATACTTTCTAAATTGAGCTCAGTAGTACAGTTCATGCCCTGCATGCACAGGGTCCCTTAGTTCCAATCCCTGGCATTTCTATTTAGAAAAAGAAAAGAAAAGATCTCAGTCAACAGAACTGGACAAAACTAATGCCTGTGGGTCATAGTGGAGGCAACAGAAGCAGCCAGCAATGTTGGTTTATTGGTGCCCTATTTGTGTATCCAGAGGTTTTGTGACAAGGCTCATAGAACATGTACTTTCCACTTAGATGGTCCCAGGTTCAATTCCTGCCATCTCCAGTTAGACAATTCAGGTTGCAGGTAACACAGAAGACCTTTGCCTGAAATCTTAGAGAACTGATGCTGATCGGAATTGAGAAAACTGGGTTAGGAGGATGAATAATCTACCATGGTATGAGGAAGCTTACTGGGAGGACTGGACTTTTACATGGAGGGAGAGAGATATACAAAAATTCCAGAAATAGTGAAGCCATGAGGGAAAGCATTTTTTCTCTTACTTTTCATAAGTAACCAGAAAATTTTGGAAAAATTAAAAAAGAATAATGCAATATTAGGACCCTTTACAGAATGAAAGTCACTTTTTCATTTTAGCAACATAAAATGTATTATGCATGAATTGTCTTGGCATAATGTTATCATGTTTAGTATTTCAGAAGTCTAGCTTATTCAAAAAAAATAATACAAATTGAGCTATGTGGTTCTGAATGGTATGGAACACCTGAAGTATAAGAAACCTCTTTGGTTTTGCCAGTTTGTGAGGAGCAGGAAAACAAACGAATGAATGAAAAAGCAAACACAGAAGAAACAATCGAAATTAGTAAAACAAACAAACAAAAAATTACTCTGTCTCCTCCTCTAGTCCTCCATTGTGCCAGCAGACACAAAACATCCATTCCCATAGAAGTAGCTGAGAAAAGGAAACACAGACCAGCAACTGCAATGATGCAAGATACTGTAAATCATCTTACTCACAGATCTACCTGCTATATTGTTTTAAGAAATAAGCTGGAGTGGGGAATAAATATAGGAACACCTTGCCTTAACTAAGCAGCTGATTGATGTTCTTCTTCCTATGAGCAATGGGAAGTGTGACCCCCCCCCACTTCCCATAAGCAAACTCCAGTGTGACAGCCAGAGTTAGGGTCTCTGTCACAATTCCTCTTGCACAGAGATCACTCCCATGAGGGGATGTGGTAAGAACATCAGTCTGTTGATTCATGACCAACAGGGGAACAGACTTCTGTGACTAGCAGTGGCTACTGCCCAGTAAAAGGGGACTGGGGAACATTCACAGTCCCCAGGTATTCCTTAAGCTAGTGAATACATTGTTGTTGTCGCTGGGTGCCCAAGTTGTTTCTGACTTATGGTGGCCCTAAGGCAAACCTATTACAAGGTTTTCAGGGGCTACCCAATGAATTTCTCATGGCCAAGAGGGGAATCAAACCCTGGTCTCCAGAGTTATAGTCTAATACTCAAACCACTATACCACACTGGCTCGCTAGTGAATACATGGGAATTGTGAAAATGAACCAGTCACAAATGTGTATTTCTAAGTTGTGCATTTGTAACTGCCTTAGTGAATTCCAGCCTCCCCCTCAGTTCATCCTGTCTCTGATATTGGAGCTGCTGGGTTGAGAGAAACTATGGGTCTAGCTCCCATAATCTGTGTGATCTAGAAGACATGACACACAGGGTAGTATTTTGTTCAAACTACATTCCAAGATGTGTTTTGGGCACTTTGTGCAAAAAATAAAAAAATAAAAATAAAAATGGAGGCATTTGGACATCTTGTAATTCCAGAGAATGTTGATGTTGGATTTATAACTTGGCAACAAATACTGAATAGTAATATTGTCCTTCCTCATCTGTGGGAGAATAGGGACTGGGAGGTGGTGGCAGTGGCATGATATGGCCATCTACCATGAGTGAGACCTCTGCTTATGTAGCTTATGTCCAATTTTGGACATTTCTGTCTTTAATCCCCCATACTGTTTCCTAATCTTCTGAAGACGTGGGTGTGCAGGAGAAGAAAGACCAAAAAAAGGGGGGGAGAGAAATAGTCTCCTCCCACCAGCCACCATTTTTGAGTGCTTCTTAGAATCAAAGCTGTAGCCTGTTACAAGTGCAAGCAAGTGGAGATTGTTTCCTACCCATGGTACTTTCCCTGTTTCGCACTGTCAAACTATTCCATCCTCCTCCTACTCCAGGCCCTCCCAACTCCATTACAGCTCTTCAGATTCAGAAACAGCAAACATTTATTTTTCCTTTCTGTTTGCTCTTTTCTCTCCATCCCATCTGTTTTACATAACTAAGCTGATCATTCAGTTTTTCCAGCCGGTGTTCTTTGACTACATTCACTGTCCTACCTATGGTTTTTTTTAAAAAACAAATAAAGTTTAACACTATACTGATGTATTTATGTCACAGCTATAATCTCCTGTTTATAAGTATTCACCAGCAATTAACATTGTCACGTCCATGTCCAGGCCCACATTGGTCCTTAGAGCACTAGCTGGCAAACACTTTCCTTTCCTTGTCTAATGTTAATCTTTACCTAACATTCTCATACAGACACTTCTTAGAGACTGGGCCTTGTAAGCATGGTAGCAGTTCAAACTTTTTACTGTAGAACTTAGAAAAGCTGCTTTTTAGGAATATGACTCCCAGAATCTGTCAACCAATGACCGTAGCCATTTCCACACTACAGTCTTATAGTGAGATTATTCTGCTTTCAACATCCTTTGGAATCCTGGGGTTTGCAGTTTAGGGAGGGGATGGCTGCCCCCTAAACTGCAAACCCCAAGATTCCATAGGATGTTGAAAGTGGAATAATTGTGCTATAAGAGTGTAGTGAGGAAATGGCCCATATTGCCTGGGGAATTCTGAGAGTTGCAGTGCCAAAAAAGAAACCTTCCCAGACTCTGGGCTTGGGGACATTGTGCTTAGGTTTATGCATTCTCCAGGAGCCAGTACTTAAACAGTATGGTGAAGGAGTTAGTTGTGCAAGCTCCTGTTGTCCAACACACAGAGGATAACCTTCCATGTAAAGGCCAAAAGTAATGTGAGGTTTGTCACAGGTAAATTACTTGGATTCCAAACACACACACACACACAAACACACTTCACATAGAAACTCTGTACAGTACACTGGTGGTGAACCTGCTTAGGATGCTGATCCCATCTAAGCAAACTCTAGATGTAAATGGGCTGACTTGCACAGGTAATGTGCTAGTATATGATAGAATATGGATAAGAGCTTTCCCATGATCTCTATCCTGTCTCTTTTACCCTTGAGCCAGAGCTGTCTTACAGGTAGGCACTAGCCATACAATTTCTCTTCTCTCTTTAAAGTGGGATGCATTGCACAAGCAGAGCCTCCATTGTGATCCAGTGTCTGCATGGCTATATCAGTTCTTACCCAGAAGGATTTATAATTACACTGCTCTTCCACCATTTTTTCTCAGAACTGGTTCCAGAAAGGGTATGAACAATTTTCAAAAACTTAGCAATAAAGTGCTTCCAGGCCTTACTTGCCCTTCTCACCTCGTCTTGTACTGTTTTGCACCAGAAACGTTTCCATTTCTGTTATTTGAAAGTCTACTAGTTAAGGCACCCAGAAGTATTGCTGGGAATCCACTAACCTCCAACCTTGCAAGGAAGTACAGTGGGTTACTTTGCTCCCTTCTTAAAATGGTGGGAGATATCCAGGATTGCACTTTGAAAACAGTCCTGCTGTAAAAATAGTGCTGTTGAGAGCACAAGAAAAGCTTTGTTTTGCTAGCTCAGACCAGAGCCAAGAAGCTGATGAGGAACTGAGAAACCATGTGGAGAAAGAGAGAAATTTTTGTATCTTTATAGCATCTTGCATATGCTTGTGTTTATAACAACAGCCATACATTGCAACATGCAGACAGGCACTCATTAATGCTGCAACTGCTCATTTAAGAGTAAAACTAATGTCTGAGGAAAAACAGCATGCGACTGGCTGATGTATTATTGCCAAACTAATTTGCACAGATTCTCAATAGCAGTGCTTGCCAGATACAGAAAGTTTCCATAACAGTGGAATTAAAATCAGTTCAATTTTCATGCATGGAACTATTCTGTTTACTGCCTGAACAGGAGACAAAGCTCAGCCTCACTCTGATGCTGAAGGCACAGTGCTTTATATCAGTGAAATCTGAGAATACTTCCAGAAATTCCACTGCCTTTTTGTGTGCAGCCCTGTGGGATTAAAAAATGAGGGCCCTATGCTGTGCTGAAACAATTCTGAGGTTCTGCAGTTGAAAGCTTGTGAAAGTTCTGTGTCTCTGTAAGATTAATGACAATGTAAAATTTCTGAGAGTGGAGCACTTTGAAAGTCAGAACCAGAGCCTGGTGAAATTTGAACTGTGCCGTCCCAATCCCTGTACCCACTGTTGCCCTGTACCCACAAACCAACTTAGGCCCTTTCCGCATCGGGCTATTAAAACAGTGCAGAGTGACCTCTGACGGAGGTCTTCTGCACCGTAGAGTGGACTGGGGCGGACTACTTTTTGTAGTTCCGCACCTCAGTCCGGTTCAGAGTGACTGGAACTTGTTGTAAAGTGTGCTTTTTGAAAACCTCTTTTTAGAGGTTTTTAAAAAGCACGGAGCGCGCAACTCTGTGTTGCTCCGTGCCCGCGCTCCGGTGCAGATTTGCAGGCGCGCACTAGTGCGTGCCTGCAGATCTGCCAGGGACGGGCTTTAGGCTGGCGAGCTTTTCCAGCCTCCACCAACCAGAAGCCGCCATTTTGGACGCTGGAGCAGTGCGGAGCGACGCGCTCGTACTGCTCCTCGTCCCAACGGACTTGCCCAGACGCTGAAGAAGTCTGGTGAGTAGCGTTTTTTCGTGGTTCCTTTCCCACGTGTGGAAAGGGCCTTAGCACTGACAATCAATATGTAAAACAATTTTTATGATATTTAGAATTTCTACTGCATCCCTATCCATTATCTAGCATCAAGTAGCAAAAACTGTTGGCAACCCCTTCTAAAGTGAAAGTATGTAATACCCCAGGACCCATCAAGATGTTCTGGCACATGACAGAAAAATCCCTCAAGCATCATTCTGCCACCTTGTCCGTTAAAAATACCATAATAACAAATTAAATAACTAGTAATTTATTGCTGTTTCATGATGGCCAATAATTGCTGTCTCAGGCAACTGCCTTGTCCCTAGTAATAGGACTATCTCTATTGGCAGTCATTTGTGGGGAAGGGCTACAGTTTAGTGATAGGGCACATGCTCTGGAGGTAAAAGGTTTCAGGTTCAGGTTCTTGCTGACTGGCTGGGCAGGAAAACTTCATTTAACCCTGGTTGTTGGCTACCAGTCACTGTAGAAAAGTTGGAACAGACAATAGAAAAGTTTGCAAGACTTGAGCAGGGCACTTGATGAGACCAAGGCCCTTTTGCAGCACCCTCCCATCCCACCATGGGGCTTCTGCATGATGTTGTCACTGTCTCACCCTTCTCCCATCCCCAGGCAGCGTGATCATGGGTTAAATCACTGACAGAGTTTCCCCATCAATTACCTGTGATTGCACCACCATCCTGCACTCACCTGTCCTGAGGAAGCCCTGGAAGCACGATGGCTGCACTTCTTGCCCCAGCACTGCCTGGGAAAGTAGCCAGCTGCACTGCAGAAAGAAGAGGCATGGCCATTGCGCTCCTTCCGCAGGGAGCCAGCCAGTGTGGAGGGGAGCGCTCCTGTCATGCTCCTTTCCCAGCAGAGCCACTCCTGGGATCTCCACCGGACGACTTTGCCAAAAGGTAGGGTGCAGAAAAGGCCTAAGGATCTTGGAGGTCTGTCATCCCTAGGATCACCATAAGTCAAAGTCAATTTGAAGGCAAACAACAACAGTAGTGTGGTTTTATTGAAGACGGGGTAATGTGGAATAGTTTTGTGGAAGATGGTCCAATAACTTGTCTCATTGTAACACAAGTCCTGTTGTTCTAATCCAGGCACATATTTCCTTAGTACCCTCATGGAATTCCACTTTTACTGTTGAATATTGAACTCTGGAACAGGTTGTAAAGAACCATTCTCGATTTTGGAATTGAACTGTTTACCTGTATAACAGTGCAATCATGCAGAGGAAGTACTCCAGTATTTCCAGTATTTCCAGTATTTCACTGATGAAACCTGGGGCGTGTACAGCCAAGCAACATCAGAGTGTGGTCAAGAGGGCAAAAGTTGTAAATGAGGAATAACACGTTAGCTAGAAGAGGCTGCACTACTTTGCTTTTGCGTAAGCCTACTGAGAAGGGTAAGAAAAACTGGGACATTTTAAAAGCAGTCAAAAAAATGGGATGACAGAGAGTTAATCAGGACTATCCCTTCCAAATTGGGACAGCTGGAGGGTATGGTACTCAGAAATAAGATTCATGGATACCAGTGAGATTACTTCTTGAATGTAAGTACTAGATTGCAACCTTAATCAATAAGCTACACTTTTGTTTGCTTGAAGAGGGTCTCCTCTCTCACTCAGGCCTAACGGAAACCAGAATTTCTTTCTGGCTGGTCTGGTTTTGTACTTTTCCCAGTTCCTATGTTCATGGGTGTATTCTTTAGCTGTGACACTAGCTCAGAGCCCAGGACGCTATCTTTAAAGTAATTACGATTACAATTATAGTTCCAAGACCACCCCAAGGTAGTAGCTGCTCTTACAGTAGGCATTTGAAAAAGTTACACTGTGGCCCAAATCCTATTGTTAGCCCCAAGTAGGGCAGACCCATTGAATCAACAGGATTTCCCTGTGTGTTGACTCACCATTCAGCAACATTCACTCGCTCATCTCTAGTTCGGATTAACCAGGAGGATTCAGGCTTGTAGCTTTTTTGATAACTAGGGAAGTTACTTTAGTTACTTAAAATGTGCATCTGAATGCTTCAAGCTGCTGGCCTGTGGTAAAAAACAGGACTCTCCTCCAGCCCACCTTGTTGCTGTCTCAACATTCACAACAAGACATCAGACAACAGCGTAAGGCAGCCGTTGAACCACACTGCTGTTGCTATAAAAGTAATTTAAAAGTTACAGTTAAACTATAAAAAGAAGAAAACTTTAAACTGCAGCCATAGTTTAATGTAATTAAAATGTTGTTACTGAGAAAAAAAATTAATGACAAGTAAATTATCATTTTTAACTAGTTGTTTCCAGGTTCTGAGCTGGCTCAACATTTGTCCTTATTCTGTTGTCTTCCTGGCTCCTGACTCTGGCTCTTGTTGGCCACTGTCTCTTGCATCTCACCTCTTTCCTCTTCCAGCGGAGTATACTTGCATTTGGGCTATGATCCCACAAAGATTCTCAAAGACAGGAAGCTTCTGTGTGGCTGTTTCAGACAGAACAGAGGAGCACTATTTTCCTTATCTTTCTTTAAATTAATTTATCTCCTGCCTTTCTCCCAGCACAAGATTCAGGGTGGCAAATAGAGGAAGCAACTTGCATTTTCAATATAACATTCAATTAGGGAGTTTATGCGGTGCCCTCATGGAGATGTGCATGAGTTCTCCGTACATGTGGAACTCATCAGCCAAAAAGAGATGCATACATTCTCCCTAAGGGACATTAGACAGAAAAAACAGACACAGGATGTGTTAATCACTCATGCTTCTGCTGTACAACTTCTGTTATAACACCCACAATTGTTGGTAGTGCCGACTGTATTTTCTCCACTCCTACTGGTTCTCTTTTGAAGAGAAAAGTGGTAAAAAGAAGGGGAATCTCTATAAACTGTGGTGCCTCTCGATTTCTAGGATGGCATCTTTGGGATATCATGGAATCACAGGGCTGGAAAAAACCACAAGGGCCACTGAGTCCAGCTCCCTGTCATGGAAAAATACACCATCAAAGCATTAATAAGAAGTTGCTCTTTGCCTTGTTTCTTCTATATCTCTTTTCTTTCACTGCCTTAAGTTCAGCTTGAACTTTTGAACCCATGATTTGAATGGCTAAAAATTCTGCAGAAGGTGTTTGCCCATCCTTAGCGGCAAAATCTATTCGTAACTATCTATGTTCATCACAACACTCTCAAAAGAGACAAGAAAAGCTCCAAGTCTGTGAAATAGATTCTGACTGAAAAGAAATAAAACCAAGGCTCCCTGTAACATATGGAAATAAACAACATATCCAGGGAAGAGGGATGTTTTTCATGTAATTTTTATGTCTAATTCAATTGGCTGCAAGTAAGCTCAGCTATAAAGACTTTCCTGTTCTGTGTGCCATTTTTCAGAACCAAAGTGTTACAAGGCAATTTCATTCCTAATAATATGCCAGTTCTGAAACAGCGTAGCCCCAACATTAATCAGATGTGATCAAAATGTCAAGAGGCTCTTAAAAGACAGTCATGTATCGCCTCTAGGTCAAGGGGTTTGAAGTTTCAGTAAAGGCAGGTGAATTGGACTGGAAATGTTTGCACTGACTAAAGATTATGGAAACTTATGTGGAGAGACATTTATTACCCAGAAACAATCCACTGTTCTTCAGAGCTGAATTGGATTCAGCCTATATGATGTCTGCTACTAGACACTTAATAAATGCTAGTGATCCGAGATGAGAAGAGGCTATTGTTGTTGTTACTGTGTGCCTTCAAGTTGTTTCTGACTTATGGCAAACCTAAAGTGAACTTATCACTGAGAGTGAGAGTGTGTAAAGCACCCAAAGTCACCCAGTGAGTTTCCATGGCCAAGCAGGGAATTGAACTGTGGTCTCCAGAGTTGTACTCCAAAGCTCAAACCACTATACCATAATGCCACTTTATCTTCTATTCATTGTCTTGTATCTTACATGCAAAACTGGTTCGGAATCAAAGTTTCAGCCTACTTCCATGTTGTTCCTGCATGCATATTAAAAGGAAGCACTTAAGTGTTGAGAGAGTGGCTATGTGTCCTGCTTTATAGAGGACAGCCCTTTTTTTTTAAGGTCTCTTTGAAAATAGCCTTTTCAGTACTACAGTGAGCCCCCTACTTTCATAGGGGTTAGGGGCATAAGACCCCCATGAAAGTGGAAAAAACATCTAATCAAAATCAAAATCACTAATGTGGTTTTTCTTACTTGAGAACACTTCTCTATGAATCTCTAGGTCCTCCAGCACAATTCTCTGGTCAACTTCCAGTGGAGATGGGCCATAAAGTCATGGTGGAAGATCTAGGGATTCCTAGAGCACATATTTTTTTCCATGGCAGGGATAAATGGGGTAAGATTTTTAAATAAATAATAATAACCCCACAAATAATCATATCTGCAAGTGCTGTTCTCACAAATGTGGAGGGCCAGTTGTATAATAAATGACATATTGATACTAAATTGGGAGACTTAATTGTTTTGTTTGGTATTTTATTGATGCGTGTTTTATGTTTATAAACTGCCTCATGAGTATTTGCCAGTTGGGTGCTTTAGAAATTTGAGGAAGGAAGAAAGTAAGATTTGAAGATGTTCTCACTTTGAAGAGTAATTAATCTAAAATCCAGTCACAAGATTAAAAATATATTAGAAAAGAGAGAACAGGAGCTTTGAAGTTGTCCATCAACAGTTAGCGCCTGGACAACATTGGGTCAACTTACTCCTCCACTATGGTAAGATGCATTGTATTTCTATGTAAACTATATTTTATTTCTAAATATATTTCTATATATATAAATTAGCATATGCAAATGTTACCAAAATTAGCTCTTTTGGGTTGAATATGTGTCCTTTTTTGGCCAGGTCTAAGTACTGATCCTACTGGCTGAAACTTTTTAGATGGCAAGATATGAGACTAGTGTGGAATGCCTAAGCTGTGGTTGTTGTTGTTATTGTTGTTGTGTGCCTTCAAGTCATTTCCAATTTATACCAACCCTAAGGTGAACTTATCATGGTGTTTTCTGGGGGCTGAGAGTGTGTGATGCACCCAGTGGGTTTCCATGGCCAAGTGGGAAATTGAACCCTGGTCTCCAGGGTCATCCTAAGTACCTCTATTAATCTGAGAAATAATTCCATAGTGATACTTAATTAGCATGCGACATATGCTTTCTCAGAACTGAGGCCATTTCCGCGCTACACTGTTATAGTGCTATTATTCCACTTGCAACATCCTATGGAATCCTGGAGTTTGTAGTTTTGGGAAGGGCCAGCCGGCCTGCTTATGCCAGAGTTAAGAAAAAGATGTTCTTTTGGACTACAACTCACAGAATCCACAAGCAATAATAGGCAAGGGTTGGATGGTTTGGAGAGTTGTTGTCCACAAATATGACTTTTCCCATCTTTGTCACATGCTTGTAACATCAAACAAGGATATGGCATAATGTCAGAATGATCTCCTGGAGCGAAGCTTGACAGTTTAAATATCCAGTCAAGAGACAGCCAGTGCGCTAGACATGCTCCTGGGCATAGAACAACGCCCTCAAATATAGAAACTGAGCAAAGAGGTTTTTCCTGGTATGGCGACAAAAGCTTTAACTATATAATTTTTGCATGCTATGATGGTGTTGGAGACATTTGTTTGACCTGGATTTTCTCCATTCTTACATATAGGCTTAGTTATGCATGTGATATATCCTAATGTACTTTAATATACTGTCCAGAATAATAATAATAACATGTTAAAATACATATAAAAACAGCATTAAAATATCAATTAAATAACAGTTAAAATGACCAGCACCGATAGAAATTATATATAAAATGCCTCCTGGAAGAGGAATGTTTTTAGCTATTTCCTGAAGGTAAGCAGGGAGGGTGCCAGTCTAACCTCTTTGGGCAGGGAGTTCCAGAGCCTGGCAGCAGCCACTGAGAAGGCTCTCTCCTGTGTTCCCACCAAATGCACCTGTGAGGGTGGTGGGACTGAGAGAAGGGCCTCTCTCGCAGATCTCAACACTCGGGCTGGTTCATAAGGAGGATATGGTTCTTCAAATAACCTGGACCTGAGGTGTGTAGAGCTTTAAAGGTCATCACCAGCACTTTGAATTGTGCCTGGAAACAGATTGGCAGACAGTGAAGCTGTTGCAGCAGGGGTGTTGTATGCTCTCTGTAACCAGGTCCAGTTAACAACCTGGCTGCAGTTCTTTGGACCATCTGAAGTTTCCGAGCACTCTTCAAAGGCAGCCCCATATACAGCACATTACAGTAATCCAACTGGGATGTAACCAAGGCGTGTGTCACCATGGCCAGGTCTGACATCTCAAGGAACAGGTGCAGCTGGCACCCAATCTTAATTGCACAAATGCACTCCTGGCTACTGCTGAGACCTGGGCTTCCAGGCTCAGAGTTGAATCCAGGAGTACTCCCAAGCTGCAGACCTGTGTCTTCAGAGGGAGTGTGACCCCATCTAACACAAGCCCTGCTCTGCTTTTCTACTGACCAGGAGCACCTCTGTCTTGTCTGGATTAAGTTTCAATTTGTTTTCCCTCATCCAATTCATTACTGATGTCAAACACTGGTTTAAGACCAAGACAGCTTCCTTGGCTTGTGGTTGAAAGGAGTAATAAAGTTGGGCATCATCCACATACTGATGACACTGAACCCCAAAACTCCGGACAACCTCTCCCAGCGGTTTCATGTAGATGTTGAATAGCATGGGGGACAAGACCAAACCCTGAGGGACCCCGCAGGCCAAAGAGTAGGAGGTCAAACAGGAGTCCCCCAGCACCACCTTCTGGGTTCAGCCCTCCAGGAAAGAACAGAGCCACTGTAAAACAGTGCCCCCAAGTCCTATCCCCACAGGGTGACCCAGAAGAATACCATGGTCAATGGTATCGAAAGCCACTGAGAGGTCCAGCAGAACCAACGGGGACACACTTCCCCTGTCTAGTTCCCAGCGCAGGTTATCCACCAAGGCGACCAAAGCTGTTTCAGTCCCATAGCCAGGCCTGAAACCAAATTGAAATGGATCTAGATAACCTGTTTAATCCAGAAACCTCTGGAGCTGAGAGGCCACCACATACTCCAAAACCTTGCCCAGAAATGGAATATTGGAGATGGGCTGGTAATTATCCAAAATGGTGGGATCAAGGGATGGCTTTTTTAATAGTGGTTTTATAACAGCCTCCTTGGGACAAGTTGGAACTTTACCTTGTCTCAAGGAGGCATTAACCACACCCTCTACCCACTCGGCCAGTCCCCCTCTGGCTTTTTTAATAAGCCAGGAAGGGCAAGGATCTAGCACACATGTGGTGGCTCTCATATCTGCAAGGATCCTGTCCACATCCTCAGGCTGTACAAATTGACAAGTATCCATTATCATATTAGAATAGACCTTGGAAAAAGATGATGATGATGATGATGATGACGACTATTTATAATGCTCTTTTCACCAAAGGGTGGACAATCAACATATACAGTCAGGGACAAAGACATAAACATAACACTATAGCAACACATGGAATGAAACCCCCAAGGCTCTACCAGTCACTACCCATCTTGGCAGCTTAAACACAACTCAGTGGCTTAAGACAATGAATCAAAGAGGAAGGTCTTCAACCTTTTATGAACATGGGTAAGATCCTCCTCCAGCTGGAAGTCCAAAGGAAGACCATTCCACAAATACAGAGCCAGATCTTGAAAGGCTCACAATCTTGACAGAACTGAGCACATAAGTGGAACAAATAGTAATCATTTGCCTGCAAATCTTAGGGTCTTTCTGCACTGCACTGTTATAGTGCTATTATTCCACTTTCAACATCTTTTGGAATCCTGGGGTTCACAGTTTAGAGAGGGGCATTTAAAACTCTCATCAAGAGAGCTCTTTGGTCTCAGTAAACTACAAACCCCAGAATTCCACAGGATTTTGAAAGTGGAATAATAGCAAAATAATAGTGTAGGGTGGAAAGACCCTTTGATTCCATACTAGCTGAACTGTGAGGTTCTGAGGGAGGTTAGAATACAAAGCCTTGAAAACCAGAACTAAAAGTTTGAAACAGGCCCGGGTCCAAATGGTAGCCAGTGAAGGGATCTATGGGGAAAAGAAATAGGTGAATATTTAGGGTGATTTAAAATAACCCGGATGGGCCAGAATAGCCAGAATCTCCATGCCAGCATGCCCACCAAAGCAATCATTTCCAAGAGATGTGAATGCCAGTAAATTTCATTCATTTTATTTTTCCATTCTAGTCATTACATGACTAGAGAGGCAACTGCAACTATTTTGCCCTTTCGCTACATGTGTTCTAATCTCTGCCTTTTTTTTTTTTTGGTTCCTTTGTTGCACACATTGAATTCTATGGGGCATTCCTTCAGGATGCATGCATGGCAACTGTTTACTCCTTTACTGTAGCTGGACAACATCTCCAATATTGCCCTGACTTGATACCTTACGCTGAACTAATTGAAAATATGACTGAACCAGAAGGACTTAAATCTCTTCTTTGTATTTGGTAGAACAAACCTTGTCTGCAGGACATGGAATTTTGTGGTATTTCAGCCACTGCTGACTATCTTGGCTCACTCACAGGTCACAGTGTTTTTCTAGAGAACTATGAGCGCCACATTCCAGAAATAACAATCCTTGTTTTTCTATGATCATTTATCCTGAGCTGAAAAGAAGGTGGACCAAAAGCTCCTAATTCTCTGTCAGGATTTATTTATTTTACTTTTAACTGACTGTATGAATGGAACCTATTCCAGGGCCTTTGTATGCAATACCCTTTCCATGATCTGTTTATGAAAAGAAAAATTTGATAATGTCAAAAAAAGATGCTATTTTACTAATTTAGCATTTCATGTTATTAGAGGAATTATTTGTATGACCTGCTCTGACATCATCCCTTCTCCCCCCGCAAAAAAAAACCTACCCTACAACAGCATGTAATAGAATAGTTCCTGAATAGGGGATACTGCAAGGACTTTAATAAATATTTATTTTTCAGCATGTAAAGAAAATATTTCCTGTTTTTCTTGTGCATATCCTGTCGTAGGCACAGAAGTTGTCAATCCAAAGAGTGCTATCCTAAACAACTGAGGAAGTCATGATCTAATCTAGTTCCTTGGATATGACAAGGCTGTTTCATGTTGTAAATATTGTCCCATGATCACAGATCACACATACAGATTTACTCTATCGTATATGCTGCTGAACTGAAATTAAAATGTCACCATGGAGGATTTTGTCAGTAAATCTATCTCATTTGGGTCAGATACTTCTACTGCAGTACGAAATACCCTGAAGGTACCAGATACTGTCTGATCTAAGCAGGTGAGCAGAGTCAGGCCTGGTTAGATGAAGAACTGGCAAGGAATATCAAGTGCTAGAGGCCATATTTCAGATGAATTCAATGGCAAACCTCCTCTTGGGTATTTTCTGCCTAAGAATGATATAGGTATGAATTAGAAATAATAAAGTAGAAATAAAGTAGAAGCTGGGGGCTTAGGTCAGAGGAACGGAGAAAGATTTAAGAAGGGTAAAAAGGTCACGAGAGCCAATGTATCACGTAGCTAGGATGTTGTTTGTGTGTCATGTAGCCGGTGTGTTCCGAGGTCTGAGTGCGGGGGTAATTAGCTAGTAACAGCATGTGGTATTTGTGACCCCGGAGGGGCGGACTGAGACATGCCTGCAATCTTTGCTGTGATCTTTGTGTATGCTGTGAACTGTGTCTATAAAAGAGCTGTGAAACTTGAATTCAGGGCTTTTGGTCTTTTGGAGACATCCAGCCAAAAACCCACGCGTAATAAATTACTCTTTTTCTTGCTCTGTGATCTCTGTGGTCTCTGGGCTCCTGCAACATAAATGGTGCCGTGACTCGGATCGCTGCAGGCGCTGAGACACCGAGGTGGCGTTTTGCCTGCTCTTGAGTCGCCTTGCCGGGCGGGGGGGCTTGGCGCACGAGCCCCACGTTGGGCCCACCGGCTGCCTCCTTTTGCCAGAACGGGGGGAGCCTGCGCTAGGGGTACCCAAACGGTAAGCGCTGAACCGAGGGAACCTTCCTCCTGGAAGCAGAGTATAGAAACTGAGCCCTGCCTCCACTGAAAATTTCCTCTGTGTTCGATTTGGCAATCATCATCTTCGGAGAAGTGGTTCGTGGTCCGCTGTGCCGTCAAAAGACCTAGGCAAGTAGAATCTGGTTAGAGGTCAGACGCCCCACTCGCTTCAGGGTGGAAGGGGAGCCTGGTCACCTCCCAAGCGGACACGAGTACTTAGCCATAAAAGCGCTAAGGAAACTGTTCCGCTTTGTGGTACAGGATGGCGTGAGGCAGGGACTGTGTGTGCGAGTGTGTGACTGTTGTGTGGTGATTGGTTGCTGCGGTTCTGGCTATTGACCATGATCGTCCGGCGATATCAGCCAGTGACACGTGTGTGTGCTGTTTTATTCCTCGTGTGTCGGTCGGTGAGACCCCTTTACTCACCGACCATTCCCTTCCCCTATTGTGTCTGTCTCATCTTAGGCAGGAGGACATGGGAGGTGGCGGAAGCAAGGGTTGCACCCCTCCGCAGTGTATGCTGAAAAACTTTAAGAAAGGGTTTAGTGGAGATTATGGAGACCCCCCCATGAGCCCTCAACGGTTGCAGTTTCTGTGTGAAGTAGAATGGCCATCATTCAATGTAGGATGGCTCCGAGAGGGGTCTTTAGAAAGTGATAAGATCAGCAAAGTGTATTCTGTGATAGTGGGAAATCCGAGGCGCCCAGACCAGTTCCCTTATATAGATTCATGGGACACTGTAGTGCGTTCTTCCCCACCGTGGTTACGGAGATGCCAGGAGTCACAGGCAAAAGTTTTGGTATTGAGGAAGGAGAAATTGGCTAAAAAGTTAAAACCAGTGTTAGAAGTTCCTGAAGAGGAACCCACAGAGCCATCGGCCCCCCTCGTCCCATTCTTAGGCTTTACACCGCTGCCACCATATACACCGCCTCAGGTGGGGCCGGATCAACAGTTAGGGACTGGAGCAGCGGTGCCAGCAGCGGCCAGGATTGAGGTGGAGCACGCCCCTCACGCCGCAGGAGCAACGGCGTCTCCCAGCAGCACCGTCTCATCTCAGGGGACTAGCATAGACTACTCTCAGACGGCAACTACCAGTCCGGCCAGTCCCCTTAAAGGTTCTGATTGGGAGGACACGGCGCACTCCTATTGTGACACGCTCAAAAATTCCGTTGGAACCTTAGAGGCTCTATGTTCGTCCCTTACCGGCAACACGCCTAAGGCAGATTCCCCAGTAGCTGACCGAACACGAGCCAAATCAACCACCAGTTTGTATCCACTCCGACAGCTCACTCAGATGGTCCCAAACCCACGACAGGGTGAACAGGAGCCCCACTTTGTACCAGTACAAGCCTACGTTTACAGACCCTTCACCAC